>JABSTT010004467.1:0-22364 GCA_013339685.2 Hyalomma asiaticum
TATGTTCCTACTTTCTCCGCTTTGTTCAAAACTCTTCAGATAGGAGACCGCTTCTTCTTAAGCACTTCAACCAGCCCAAGGATCTCCAGCGCATATAAATCGCCATGTCAGTCCCCGTGATGTGGGACATTCCATCCGTCTGCCTACATAGAAGTTCGCACTGATGGAAGGGGATATTACATTACATTGACGCTGTCTTGTCGCGATTACAGTGAACACCAATCGCGGAATCGCTTATGCTAGCCGCCTTCTTTCAGCGTCAAAGCTCCAAAGCGGAGCTATTCCGCAACGGAACGTAAATGCCGTGCCCTTGTTTGGGCCATTGCCAAGTTCCACCCTTTGCTTTTCGGCCGACATTTAACTGCCGTGAGAGAAGATCATGCCTTACGTTGGCTATTCTCACTCAAACACTCGACGGACCATCTAAGTCGCTGGACTTTACACCGGCAAGAGCACAACTTCACCGCCTCTTATAAACATGGGGGGCTGCATAAGGACGCTGACTGCCTCTCCCGGTATCGTGTCTATCCACCCGACGCCAGCGACATCGATACAGATACGTCTTTTGTCATCACACGCTACCCACAGATTGCTTACGAAGATCGTTGTGGCACATATTCCCGATCTTTTAGGGGCGAAGCTCCTCTTAGTCTAACCTTGTCACGCGTCAGGCGTCAGGCGTCAGGCGTAACCCGCGTGCCTCCCGGCGCGTGCCTCTGCTGTCTTGTGTGAGAGAGAGAGAGACAGAGAGAGAGCGAAAGGCGCGCGTTGGCTATGGAAACGCTCTGTCTTAGAGGAACGCTGTACCAGCTCGCAAAGAAGGAGAACGCGCCCTCACCAGCGAGAGACAAAGTTGGCGCAGGCAGCGTCTCCTAGCGAGTTTCTTGAGAAATACCGACTGCTCGCGTTGGAGAAGCGTTCACCGGCAACCCATATATATATATATATATATATATATATATATATATATATATATATATATATATATATATATCTCAAAAAAAGTTCTTCCTGGCTATCGGGATAAATATACTATCAAAAAGACACAGGGACAAACATAGGATTTATTCTGACGTTTTGGCTGGAGGCCAGCCGAAAGGACAGAATATATATATATATATATATATATATATATATATATATATATATATATATATATATATATATATATATATATATAGGCACTGGATCTTGCAAACTTGCAATGAAGTGCCTGTGGGAGATTTCACTTGTGCATAGTTGAACCATGAGGATTCGTAGCGTGCGCGTTAACTAAATTAATCCGGAACTCGGCACGATCTACGATGAACCTCCCGAGCTTCGCCCACTCATCATCATTCAATCCGTGGATATGCTGTAATTTTTTATTGAGCGTCTCACCGCAAAGGAGCGGGATGTTTCCTTCCGCATGTTCGTCCTATGGGATGGTACCTTATACCGCAGTAATATGAAGCCAAAGAGTGCTAAAGTAGTTGTCGTGGTCCCACAGCATCTGCGCTCGACTTTTTTTCTCGCAGTCGCACGGTGCCCCCATGGCTAGTCATTTGGGTGTGTCCCGTACGTGCGGTCGTTTGTGACAACGATATTTGTGGCTCAGGCTATATCAGAAAGTTGGAATCTATGTCGCTGCTTGTGTGCTTTGCCAGCACAACGAGAAGACTACGCTGTCTTCTCATGGGCACTTTCACCAGGTAGATATTCCAAGTGAAGTATCTTTCCGGTGGGCCTGGACCTCCTTGCCCCAGTTCCGACTTCTTCTCGGCCAATAAGTGGATGAACATTGAGAAGGTCTATACCACCCGTTATGTCATAACGTGGGCGCTTCCAACGAGCTGTGGAAATGACGTGGTCGATTTTCTCGTTTACGGAGTAGGCTTACGTCATAGTGCGTCTCCCGACTACTGAATGACTGGTGCCGTTGTTTCGTTTCAGAAGTTGTTGACAACCTTCTTCACTCCTGCTCAACTTCCCACAAATTAACGGCGGGTTACCACCCAAAGACACATGAACTTACTGAAAGTCTCAACCGTACACACACGGAGATGATCTGTATGTACGCGTTTCACCACCACCGGGATTGGGACTGCACTTTGTGACTCGTGATATACGCCCATAATTTGTCACGTCATGATATTACTTCTATGACTGTTGTCTATTGTTCGACTACAGTTCAGCCCATTTTCCTTACTATAACCGTACTCTTAACCCACGCTTGCATCTTCACTCGTTTCTCCCTTCTGATGCCAACTCAACCACGTTCTATGCTCGCGGCGCCAGTGTTGGTGCCGCCACACCTGGTCGCGTTGCACGTGAACATCTTCTGGTGTCTCAGACCACCGAAAAGCGTGGTTATCATACGCTTTATCCAAACTCGTGTTTCAGCTCTGGGTCACCTGTCCTGCTATGGATGACTTCATCGCGTCGGCCTTTGGGAAAAACTCCTGCCGCGGTACGTCGGGAAAGATTGAGTTCTCACCCATCAGCGGCTTCACGTCTGAGATATCTCCTCTGTCTCTAAAGTCTTCCTCTGCCTCACCAGCAACTGATATGGTGGATGTTTCACGACTCAAGCTGTATTATTCGAGCGATACTTGGACCTTCTAAGAAGCACCGAGATGGTGCTTCTGGAGCAAGGAGTGAATCTCGCGTAGGTGCTTGTGTCACTTTGGTTACAAGAACGTCACGAAGAGAAGTGATTAGCGCGGTGAGTTGGGCCTGAGGGTAGACTGTTAAGACAACTGCAGCGCAAGAAAACATAAGGACGACCCAAAGGAACAACCAGGAAGAGCAGTGACAAAGCGCTCGTCCTTATCGCTTCTTTGTGTCGTCCTTTGTGTTTTACTGCGCTCTAGGCAATAAACTGGAAGTGCTTTTGGGCATTTGAAAGTGTTGCTTCACATTCATCGCATTTGGCGCTAGGGTAACACCAACAACTTGTATATAAGTTGTATATAAGTTGTATATAAGCTGTGATTCCACCTTCAATATATCAGTTGTAAGTATCGCCTGTCTTGTTTGCCATCCTTCTTTGCTGTCTGTGTTACCTTTGCGCCAAATACGATGAGTGTGAAGTCTGAACACCAACTAGCCCAGCATTCCATCCTTTTAAAGTTATACAATGTATTAGCCTATGCCACAACGCTGTGTCTTCCACTTCTATATATTTCAAATATATAATAATAGACCCCTTTACAATATCCTTATGAGGAATGTCGTAGCGCACGGCTCCTGCAACATTGAGTACCAAAGGGTATTTCACGTGCACTAAAAATGAACAATGCATGGGAATCTGGAATTTTTGCGTCCAGCTGAAATGAGGCTATTGCGGCTGGGATTGAATCCGCGCCTTTTCGGGTCAGCAGTCAAACATCGTAGCACTAAACTATCAAGCGAATGTCTTAAGAAAGCACGCACGCTAGTTCCTTTAGCGGAAGCACGTTATTTTTAAAAGCTTACCATTGATTTGGTAAAAACACATTCGTATGCTATGAAAAATGTTAGGCAATGTTGTTTTATCTTAGACATTCGTAAATTGTGTGATATTTCCGTTAGAATGTGTTAGGAAGGGTGTCGAAACTAAGCAGTCTGCTTACGGAGCGTGCTGTACCTCTGAAATTTGGTTTAAACAGCGCCGAGGCTCCATATAGCCCCTTGGCACCATATAGTTCAGACGACTAAAATATAGTAGAAAGCTGTTTTGTATTGCGCGGAATTCTTCGCTTTGAATTTTATTCGTGCATTGAGAGAAGAGAGTTATTTTTCCTATTGTTAAATTCCAAGAGAGCTGTTATTTTCCAATTTAACCAAAGTAACTTGTCCAGTTGGCAGACTTGTACAAGGCAGCTGGCGCGAGGAGTACAATATTTATCTCTGGGCTGGCGCGAGGTCACTTGCAGGATTCGCTGCATCACTGAGTTCTTTCTCGCACTCCTTTCTGTAAGGCTGGTATATCACAGTCGAATTGCAGCGGGTCTGGAAGAAGGTCTTACACCCTTCTGAAGGTCCATTTTTTACGTGACTGCCTGTCACGTACATTTCGCAGAGTCCCATATCTGAAATGTATGAGTGCCATAAGCATTTTTCTTCGAAATTATAAGAGGAGAGAAAACCACTTTTATATATGTAAAATACATTGGTGTGCACAGGTATGGCTCTCCAAAACACCTCAAAGCTTTTTTTTAGCAGATATAAGTTAGTAAGGCGCCTCTGTTTCGTCTACAAGGCGCACAAAGTGGGGTGATTTTTTATGTGCTAAATATTTTCGGAATTTGTAGAATGTAGTACAAAAACATTCCTGAAGTAGGCTTATGAAGAACAGCGGGTATCAGACGACTTATACGTATTAATTCTCAGATTTGGTGCGTAAGCCAGCGATAAACTCTTTTTTGCCGCATTTCAGGGCTTTTAGAAATTTAAGAGTATTAACTGCACTGAGATGAACGATTTAGTTTTCAAATCATTCTACTTTCTGTCCTCAAGGTTCTAAAGTACTGCACAATATCTTGTTTAATTGTCGCTAGGATAAGGAAGCAGAACGTCGGAGAATCGAGGGAACCCATGTGTACAGTCAGGAGCAGCACTGTAGCCATTTTCTCAACTGTGAAACAGCGATTAACGCTGCTGACGTGTTAGCTTTGGTGTAATGGTGACTGTCATCACCATTAAGCCGATGCTAAGCGTAGCTCAATTGGTTACAGCGCAACACACACGAGGACAATAGAAGGAAACGAACACGGCGCTTCTATTGTCCTCGTGTGTGTTGCGCTGTAACCAATTGAGCAAAAATGAATCCCAACCAAGTGGCCCAACTTGCCGTTTTACTGCTAAGCGTAGCAGCGACTCGGCGTCGCTCCTCTACAGATGAAACCACTGGTGCATGGAAGGAAACCTTTTAGATTAAGAATTAACACCACATTTTCATTTCCATATCGGCTCACTTCGCTTAGGGACTAGGTTGCCCTTTATAAGGTCATGTCTAGTGTACTTGATAACTACAGAGTGATAGAGGATATCCAGACTTGATATTTTTCCCCTGGTTTAACATCTTTAACTTATATATTGCTTTCAAGCGTGATGCGGCACGGTGCCCCATAACATGGATGGATAGTGTAGGCTACAGTGTTGAGAGGGACATGACATAGGACACTGAGTAATGCAGGAAGCAATAATATGGTTACTTTTGTACCCATGAAAGCGTCGTACGTGGTCAGCGTAGTGAATCCGAGAGACAGTGAAGTGAAGTTAGGCACAAGGAAGAATATTTGAGCTTGTTCGGCGAACTGCAGGAATTAAGGCACCAAAAATCCTCAGTTTGGCTAGTATGGCGAAGCATTATTGCGACAGCGATGCACAGTATGAGAAGTGGCGCGAGGCAAGTTTGTAGGGCGATGTGCTTCAACTTTGTTCTCCCCAGGTGCTGCCTTCTTAGCTACCACCCGCATCCCTCCCAAAAATTGTGGCTGACCAACTGCACTGAGTAGTTGAATTTGGCTTGTCAAATGCAAAATTGTCGTTGTTTTTATGTGGGATTTAACGTCCCAAAACAAAACCAGCTCTTTATGAGAGGTGCTGTAGTGGAGGGCTCCGAAAATTTTGACCACCTAGGACTCTTTAACGCGCACTGACATCGCACAGCACACGGGCCTCAACATTTCGCCTCCATCAATATGCAGCCGCCGCAGCCGGGATTCGATCCCACGACCCTAGGATCAGCAGCCGAGTACCATAGCCACTAGACCACCGTGGTGTGGAGGTGCAGAATTGGCATTAGCAAGAAAATGCAGACAGCGTGCCTTCCTCTCGCTGGTGAGCCCATCCGGTATACTTCGAACGCTAGCACACATGTGAATTTCGCCGACGTCTCGGTCGCACTGCCCGACGCTGTGTACCAAATTTGTTCGATCCCCTGGCGACCGTGCATAGAGGAAATGACTGTCTATGATAGACTTCCCCAAATAGGCTATGGAATGTGGACAGTGAAGCAGTGCAAACCCGAACAGTGTTGCATAAAGGTGTGGAGGGCTGCTCTTTTTCTTTGGTTCAATAGGCTTGAGAGCGCCATGACGTTTCGCTGCAAATTAAAGCAAGGAATTCAAAAAGAACGAGGATTAAAGTGCGCTGCAGTCAATCTCCGGGAGCAGTACTTTATAAGACTACATTAATCTAAAAGCTGGGCATATTGAGCAAGGGGAAGGTGCATCGTAGGCGTTTGAGACGAGTTCTGTGAAATACCAAATGCCGTCCTATCGACTGAAGCACTTTTAATGCTTGAGGCCGTTGGGTGTTTTGCGACATAACTGGTCAAGAGAGACGGGTATGGTGCTGAGCCTCTGTAACGTTTGATAAATATATGAACTAATATGAACAATATCACCTCTACTCTAAGAGTTTCAGATCCATAACAGTGTAAACTACTTATGCTACAACTGGGATAGGCAACCGACCTAGGTGAAACAAAGACATTTATGTCAAAGAAACATATTGAAGATTCTTATTTCCAGTCTTTACGCTTCCACGTAACAGACCTTCGACATCTATTGTCCGGCGTGGCGTAAGCTCCGTATAGTAGCAGTATCATACTCGCTAACCATTCCTGAGGCTGTCCGGGAAGAATTCATGGCAACACCATTGGCCGAGCTTGAACGAAAGCGCGTGTTTCTTGAAGACGTATCACAGGCGTTAGGTTATATTGGTTGTGAGTAATCCTGTCTCTTCATCCCAGCTGATTTCTTTGTGTTGCGGCGTGTTGTATGTGTGGTGTTGTTTGTCAACCTCGTTCTCAAAAGCAGCTTCGACCGCTTTCCATGTCCTGGCTGTCTTTAAGAATTTCTTATGCTTCGCAATTACTGCTTTCGTGTAACATTTGTATATTGTCGCGCGCTGCACGGTATCCACTATCTGTATTTCTCACCCCGGCACGGTGGCCTAGTGACCATGGTACTCTGCTACTGATCGAATCCCGGTCGCGGTACTACATTTCGACGAGGACGAAATGTTGAGGCCTGTGTACTGTACGACGTGATTACACGTACTGTGGGACGTGAGTAAACGTGAGTACACTCCGTAAATTTCCACCCCACGTGGTCGAAATTTCCGAAGCCCTCCGCCACGGCGTCTCATATTCATAGCGTGGTTTTGGACGTAAAACACGAGAAATCTATCAGTGTGTATTTTTTTGGACCTGTGTAAGGAATTTAACTGAGAATGAAGCCAGAGAATGTATAGGGGACATGAATTTTACTTTCTCGCTGTGGTGTAATAATTAATATATAAATGAGAAGAAATTAACGCTAACGAACGATCGCATATCGTGGCTCCACTTCATTGCGTGTAAGCTGGGTAGTGTTGGCCAACGCGACTGGTAACCATTGCGGCGACTCCGGAACACTCTTTTTGCCAGATGGCGCCAGGTACCATGTCACCTATTGACGAGACCGCTGTTTGCGAAGAAACCGTTGCATGATGCCTAAAGGCACTACGTGTTCTAGAACGAGCGCCATGATACGCAATAACAAAACAAAGGAAATAAGTCAAGGGTTCGTTTGACAAGAAAAAACGTAGGGGATATACCGTACTCCATCTTTGGATTCATTTCCTATTGGCCTCATTAGGTTGTGTTTAACAAGTAAAGAAGCCCTGGTCGTATTTCCCTTATTTTGTTGGTTCTTCGACCCGCATAAAACACGCGCAAAATGTTATCATGCTACAGATATTTTAGAGACTGCGTACAGCACATGCCTGAGAAATATGCAAGGAGAGCGAAAATAAAATTTGTATAAAAATAACACCAGGGTTAGGTTGTTAGGGCTATCGCTGTGACGGTATATGTGGTCCGCTGTTTTCATATTAACGAAAACTGCTGTTTTCATAGACATATTTTGCCTTACCATCTTGGATAGTATTACCCACAGGAAAGATGAAAAAGACGCTGCATCCACCACCATCTTCGTCCGTGTACATGAGAGTCGCGCGTTTATCCTGGGGGAACGTATCTGGAAACCAGAAACAAAGAATGTGTTTGAACGATGCACCGTCCTCATACCAGCAGAATAAAATATCGCAGCTGAGCATTGTAGGGCTACAAATACAGCCTTTGTGAAACGTAAAAGAGCTGATGCAAAAAATAAAGACTAGCAAGTGTATAACGACCTATGGTCATACATATCCACTGAGACAGCGAGCCATGCGCTCCCCATCAGAAACAGTCCTTATAGACGAAAAGAGTAGTAGCAAAGACTGAGTTTTTTGTGTGATAATGCAAGGGAGGCTCCCTTGCATTATCAAACAAGCAACTAGAATTTGCTGGTGCCCGGAACGCAGAATGCATGCCAAAATGCCACGTGTAGTGAACATCATATATAAGTGATGCTGTCTTCATTTCACAATAAATTTGAAAGTTGCATGGTGTGTGTCTAGTCTTCTTCGTTGTACACGTCCTTGAAGTGTATTCCCACCCGGTGTATTGCTACTGGAGTGCGACGCTGTCAAGAAAAACTCGAAACGCTGCTTGAAGCCCTGCTAGTTCTTGCTGGTATCCCAGCTGGTAGCTGCAAGATGTAATGACCATTTGGTAGCCGTGCGAGCCAGACATCGCAACGAAAAAAGATACTGGTGCCTTGAAGAAGGAGAAGATATTTCATGGCATTGCGAATATGTAATGAACGCCTACTCGTTCACGATGATGACTGCTGTAATGGAATTATCATCATTATAAAAAGAGCAATGGGTGTTTCAGCACCACGAAAGAGTCTTAGGCAATGCGCATTTCACGGAGTCGTTATGCGCAACGGCTACAACAGTCAAGCACATTGTGA
The DNA here is from genome assembly GCA_013339685.2 of Hyalomma asiaticum. Lineage (NCBI taxonomy): Eukaryota > Metazoa > Arthropoda > Arachnida > Ixodida > Ixodidae > Hyalomma > Hyalomma asiaticum. The sequence continues at coordinate 8,814 of JABSTT010004467.1, forward strand.
ACACATTGACGTACCAAGTAGAATGGGAGGATCTTATATGCGGCATACTGTGTGAGTGGAGCAACGTGTGGTCGTCACTGGATGTGTTCGACGGCGTGCAGGCCGTTTAGTCAAGAAGAACTTTGAAGTTTGAAGTTTATTTCTTTCTTTCTTACGCAGGAATATTTTCTTCTCGAAAAATGTTTGAGTATTATTTTGCCGCCTAAGGAGCACTTAGCGTATGCAGAATAAGCAGTTTTTAATTATAACATTTTTATAAACATCAGAATACAGAAATCATTGGGAAAACGTGCCTAGCGTCGAGGCTGCGCGTTCGCGACGAGAGCGAATGGTAATGAGTTTCGCGATCGCATTTGATGGGAAAGGTTTTCATCAAATATAAATAATTATTTTATATAATGGTGTGAAAGCAGAGAAATAATATTATCAATGAATGTCATTCCTTCTCAATGATTAAATTTGCCGTGTAACAGCGGTATAAGACGATCCCAGACTACGCCAAGTTCGGGAGAACGACGATTGGCCAATTCCCACCTGAAGTTACTGCGGATGGGTGACGCAACGTCCGCGCGCTGACTAGGGTGTCTCGATGCACGCTACTCTGTGCATGGTGGTGACACGTCCGACAACAGCGCCATAGTGGGTCGGAGCAACCAGAGGAGTGATGCACAGCAGATGGATCAAATTTAACGCCGGAGTTTGCTCAATTTGACTTTCGCCGCTGTCAAGTCAGGTGCAGCAGACTCTGGCGCAGAATTTGGCGCCTTGCTTCATTATTTACACCTCACTAAGAAAACGGCGGCGTCCGCGTCAATTTCTACCACACAGTGTGGCGGCGCGGCGGTCAGTGGGTGTCACCACTCTGCTCCCGGGAGAAGCGGTGCTGACATCGAGGCATCCTAGCACTGACACTGGGCGATGCTTGTCGTCACTTCGCAAGACAAACACTTTCAAGGAGAAGTGAAGTAAAACGTTAAAGGTGCCGACGGGCGCTATCACTTGGTCTTGCACCTTTTCACAGCGGCCCTTCTCCTTTGTGCAGCTTCCCGCGCGCTTGCCCGGGCGAAGGGATAGCGAGCGTGCTGGGATGGTAGAACTGCCTTCAGACATGATGCTCTAATTCCGCTGATGCCAAAATTATTTCAAAACATTTTACCAAGAACGCTTCGTGACGCAGTAAGCTTCTCAGATAACGTCACTCGAAGATTAGTTTTAAAAGTGTAACAATGTCTGTTTGATTGCTGCAGCTTCAATTTAGGCAAGCCAAAGCATTGGAGGACCAGTCGACATCACTCCATGTCTGGAGGAACAGCCGACATCACTCCTTGGCTTGTCCAGGTTGGTCACCGGCGCACCTGCATTTCATCGTGGTCCGAGACTACGGCAAACGCCTCACGAGTCACAACGATGCCCAGCGAAGGCTTCCCTAGGCCTCGTTTCGCACCGAGTTTCGCACCCAGCTCACTGTAAAGGCGTTCGTTTGGAAGCCAGGGACGCTGGCACACGTAGCCTCACCGTGACGCCGTTCCACTTCCTTGCTATAGTGCACTATGCATGCCTATGCTGTTCTTGTAGCTGCTTGGACGCCACGACAGGACGCATGCTCAAGTATGGAGAAATGCATGGCTTTACGAGGAGCTGTCCACCGGACAAATCGTCGCACGCTGTATTTGTCTTCTCCTTATTCTACTGCTTGCACGTGCAACACGTAAGCCCACCAGCCGCAGATTTGCCACTATAGTAGTCCAAGAAAAGTGCTAGAGAAGAAAGAAGCCCGCGTGCGAACGTCGCACATTTGGCATTGGATAGAAGTGCACGCGCGATATTAGGGAGGAAACTTAAACTAATGTGCATTAAAGGCTTCCTGTTTGCCAAAGACATACGACCGTCAGCTAAACAGCTTCGCTGTTAAAACTTATCATTATACGAACAATAGTGATATGGAACAATCTTCACGCATTTACAGCCACATAGAAATCCCGTGGAAAGGTAAAGATCGATAAAAAGCATTTTAAAGTGGACACACTCTCTTCTATCGGGAGGGAAAACCGGCGGAGCCACATTTCCATCCACGCTATTCAGGACTCGTATTCTAGACGTTTTCAAAGAGAAGCTTCAGATCCTACTGCGGTGGGGAATTTTTTTCCCTAATATGCTTCACAGGAAGACTTTTATCCCTTCAAGAGATAGTCCTGAATATTACTCAAAGAAAGCGGAGTTGGCGGGCCGCTGAGGTTTGGACAGTTGGCGTTGAATGACCCTGATATATATATATTGTTACGGGGAAGAAAGACTCTAGTTAATATATATTTACACGCTTTGTGCAATGGGCAGAACGGAGGCATACAAGATGAAGCCCCGTCCGCGCGAACATCAGCGAACATCGTCTGCTTCGGTGCTGTCTCTATCGTCTTCTATCGCAGCGCTTCGTGGCACTATAATCGATCGCAGCTGCATTTCTGCAATGGTAGGTTAAGAAGCGTATCATGACGTGCGCTAGCGTTCTTTATATATATATATATATATATATATATATATATATATATATATATATATATATATATATATATATATATATATATATATATACACACGATAGCGCACGTGATGATACGCTTCTTAACCTACTATTATAGACACATATTAGCTTATATGGGTATACTCTTGAAGAAGTGAGGGTCGCTGCACTGGAGTTAGGCTGTCACATACGTCATGATCGCGACGTGCTTGAGTCTTACATAATCCACAAGCTTAACACCGTCTCATGGCGTATTAACGAAAGCGCACTCACTAGCGGGTCCGCTAAGTAAGAGCAGAATTACCTGCACTTATGCTTGTCTTTCTAGGGCCTGTCATTATACGGAGCTTTTTTTCGAGTATCTTTTAGTGTATTTTGCACAGTTGCTTTCACTACTTGTCACTGGGAACGAACTGTCGAGCGCATAATCAACTTGTCTTCGCATATATTGTAATAGAGGAATTGGTATCGTGAAAGAAGATCTACCCACCCTTATTGTCAGCGTCGTCGTCGGTACCGTCGTCGACAGCGCCAGCGTCGTTAGCCTCGTCTCCGCTGGTACCATCGTTGCTGCTCCCCGCGCTGCTTTCACCGTCGGCACGTGCCTGAACGTCGTCGAAGTCGTCGTTCCCGTAGTCGTCGTATTTGTACACAATCATAGATCGCGGCGGGTCTGTGTCTTTCACGAATTCTCCTCGGTAATTTTCAGTTTCCCTGCAAATATATTACAAGACAAGCGCAGGATTTAAAAAAATATCACTGTGAGTACTCCTAGAAAATTTGGTCTTTTTGCTTATTTTAGCACGGATATGCAGTGCAACATTCATATAAAGAAGGCACAGGTGTCGTGGAAAACGTGGCTTCGCCATAAACTTTGTTCGACCAGAATGAATGCCTCTTTTCGGTAATAGCTTCGCGCATGCGAAAACCTTTTTGTCATGCTCTAGTTTGCGTGCATGCGTGCACTAAATTCAACGGCCTGCGCAATTCGTCAGGCTGCCTTACGTGGCGAAGCGGTCACTTCTACTAACTTGGAAACTTGTACCCTACGACAGTGTCCATAAATGGCAGCCAGCATCAGTGGGGTTATGACCTTCTTATGGCGGGCTTGTAAGTGATCACATTTGTTAAAAATGGACACCCATATCACCTTTAAGCATAATTTATTTCCTTCATAGGGCTCCGTCCAATGACCAGAGGGCACTGCATAGCTCTCATCGGACGGCCCAGGGTGTGTTCCAACACTCACGATAGACGACTATAGAGACAGCTACGTGACAGTGGCCATTTTAAGTCTCATTCCATTTCTCCCGCACAAGTCGAAATAGGCAGCCTCGCGAAGACGGCACCCGAAGACAAAAATGATGCAGGCCACTTCGCTGTCTAGGGAAGATGGCGGCTGAGAGGATTGCTTCGATATCCATGGACCTCGCCAGAGTGGTCGTCTGCCGACATATAGGCGGTTCATGACGCGCTTAATGTGGGCTACATTGACTTCTTCGTAGATTTGAACGCGAAATAAGCAAAAATAGACGACAATCGTGACGGTTTTCATCAGGTTTCTTTTGTCGACGCGAGGTGGCGTCTCATCGCGCAAACGTCATCCGGACGTGTTGGATTACTCGGGCGACAAGGGCGCTAAGCGGTTTTCGAAGCTGTCAACGTAGGCTGTCTAACTGTCTACGATGCGGTCCAGAATTGGAACACAGCCTCAGTGTAGCAGATATTGGTCACTAGGGATACGATTACGAGAGTGGCGCGCATGGTGGGAGTCGAGTCGGCTGCGACGCGTGCTTTTCTTCGCTGCTTTTCGGGCCTCTTACGAAGAAAATCACAAGCAGGCTCGCGTCGCCCTTTGATCCAGTTCGCTGCAGCTTTGGAGCGCGCGTATCTTAGGGTAACTCTCAGTAAAATGATGATCTACGTCGCGTTTACTTTGGCTATCGCGGCATTATTGATATCAGCGGCTATTCCTCCGGCCCAGTTACGAAAGCGACCTATCGCGTAAGTACTTTCGATGCTTCTCCTATCGACTGGAACGCGTATCGTGAGTACGCAGCTGAGCGTAAAAGAATCCAAAGTGAAGTTGACAAGGTGCTTGCGAAAAACAATGTCGAACTATATTCTAGTCCGTGGGCATCAGTCGTTTCAGTCCGCAATAAATATGCTTTTTTGTGACTGCTCCTCTAGTATCGGCGCACAAATGGAACTTGGAACTGCAAGAAAGACGTCTAACCTTTGCTGTGCATAGATGGTGCTCTTGGCTGCATACAGGGGGCCCGTTATTATTATTTGATTATTATACGTATAGAGCTGAAAAACGGCTGCAGATGCTACGGACTCCGAGAAAACAGCATATATAACATCTGAATGCCGTTATCAATTCAAGATCAAGCCATATGGCGTTTGTAAGGCTTCGGCAAGCTTTGAAAGCATTCATGACCGCCTCATGGAAGGTCTCAATGTTTCACGTGTATGAGTTACCAAGACGAAGTTACGGAGTTTTGACGAAACTTGGAAACATAAATTGACGTTATCACGACAAACCACAATGTTTAACTGGGTAAGGTGTTATGGGCCGTTACAGCGGCCAGAATTGGTGGCGATGGTGCGCGGTTGCGCTTGCGCCCATGCCTGTAAGCGCTACAGCTGTATGGTCCCATTCCATCAAAAAGCTCCATGCCCGTGCGAACTTCAACCCAGCGCAATAGGATTGGTGCTACTACAGCCCTGACATATTCTCACCACACCATCTTGGACAGCTTGGATTCTCAAACACGGCTGTGATATGTTAGGATAGGTATTGGCGTCCACTCCTGGCTCTGGCCTCATGGCTGAACACATTGTATTCTCAGCCGCGACTTTGATCAGTAAGAATGGCTGCCTCCGATCAGTAAAAATGCCACCCGCTGGCTTGGCTTTCATGAACAAATACGAGAAAAAGAAGATGGGGACGATGAAGAAGAGAAAAAAAGAAAAAGAACAGGTAGAATTAGAATGCGAATACATGGAAGACGAAGAGGAAGGGGTTGACAACGAAGTGTAAGAGGCAGCGGATGGCGACGAAACAGAAGACTAATCAGAAAAAAACAGGCAATGGAATAGAAAGAAGGGGAGGGAAGAAGTAATAATGTAAGACTGAAAGGAAAAAAGTGACAGGGAAAGCAGCAAATTATGGCTTCCGCTGCGCAGACAGGGGAGTTTTTAATTGCGAAGCAGTTTAGGGGGCCGGGCTGTCGGCGCCTACTGAGCCATGCTGTGTCATGTCAAGCAAGAGTGCGAGGGCGACCTACTACTCACACTCCTGGCTTCAGCCGACTGCTATACTCAAGCGAATATGCGAATCGGAATCAAGAAAGAGAGCCCCGTCTTTTGTCTTCCGTCTTGGGCTACAGAGAAGGGAAAATAAAACCCCCTGTTGTCCTGGACCCATTGCACTTGAAAGGTAGAGAATGTAATCAGATTAATACAAGGTAGCCCCCCCCCCCCCCCCCGCCACGGTGGTCTAATCGCTATGGCGCTCGGATGTTGATCGGAGAATCGCGGGGTCGGACATCGGCCGCTGCGGCTGCATTTAGATGGAGGCTAAATGTTGAGGCCCGTCTACTGTGCGATGTCAGTGTACGTTAGAGAGCCCCAAGAGGTCAAAACTTCCGGAGCCCTCCACAACGGCGTCTCTTATAATCATAGCGTGGCTTTGGGACGTAAAACTCCCAGAAATCTGTCAGTAGTATAAAATACACGAAAAACCAATAAATAATTGCAATAATCGCGCGAAATTAGCAAAACAGCCTTCCGAAACGAAACCTTCGAAAGGCAGCGTCATCGCAGGGCCCATCTGGCAGTTTGATCGAGGTCGCTCGCCAGCATCGACAGGAAGAGGCTAGACAGCGCAAGCAAAACGGCAGCATCGACAAGCTAATCACCGCTGCGCATATCAGCAGCTTTCATGTTAAGTGGAAGTGTATTAACGCATTGTTCTTTCGGACAGGCCAGACTCTAGCTCATCTCGTCGTAGTGTCGCTTTTGCCACAGCGTAATCGCAGTGCTTGGTCGACGACAACGGCGCGCAACGACCTAATGGAATAATAATCGCATGAATAATTGCCTACCCGCAGTTTGCAAATCATGTGGATAGTTTCTCGGGATTTACACGTGGTTTCGCCGCGTTGTAAACGATATTGCGGTCCTAGCGAAGCCACTAACGCAGCTATCTAGACAAGGCGCCCCTTCTCGGGGGCGCAGGGAGCTTGCGCAATCTTTCGCCGTATCCGCCGGCTTCGGACTACTCCAATGCTAGGGCACAATTACCCCTATTTCCGTACCTACGCAAGTCTGCACTGGTACAGTTCGCCAATACGACGTCGCTGGGAAGATCTACTATGCCGAGAGAATGTCGTTTCCGTCGTAGTATGGTTGCGACGTGATTTCTGCGGACGCCTTCTTGCCCTAGTAAATGACCACCGTGCCCTCTATGGCTGTTAATTATAAAATATTCTCTAGGACGGCTCGAGCACTGGGCTCTATGCTTATAGGCGTGTTCATGGTCAGTCATGCACAAACCTGACCGCTTGCTTCGAGATCCACGTTGTCTAGACCGCTAACTTGTAGACAGCCATGGCGACGACGATTAGAACTTGATTCAATGTAGTTTGTCCATGTGTGATGTCGCTACATTGCAGAGGAACGATGCTGAGGCTCTCTGCGAGCGACTATCGAGCCTAAAATCATTACCCAATTATGCCCCCGTCCGGCCATTTCGCACACGAATTGGCCTCCTGTGCCTCCATTATTTTCTGCCGCTTACAGTCGTACCAGGACACGTAGGCCGTGGCATCCTCAAAGAACTTCAAGACACCCACGGCCGGACATCCGTATGCTCCCCACACATAACAAAGCTTCCACCAGCGTTTCCTTTCACTAGGCCTCACAGCTCTTTTTGCTGTACCTGGCCACTTGGGAATCATGATAACGTCGCAAAAGGCCACCAGGTCTACCTGCTGGTCATCTTGGGTCAATCAACGTCTATGACGAACCCTTCAAGGCCTTTTCCCCACATCCGCCTCCTAAAACAAATGGGTAGCAGTGGCCATACATTGCGCTATTCGTGTGCGATTACTCACGCACTACCGGGGAGCTGTGGAACTAATGTTGCAGATTTCCTACGGTGAGACGTGATCCTACATCACGGCACTCTGCTTCGGTAATTAGTGACCGTGGGAGTATTTGCTTTTTGTCCAAGAGAAGACCCAACATACTCCGCTAAGGTGGCAGAGCCAGAGGTGGGGGGGGGGGGGGTTGTAGTGGCACCACTCCTATTGTTCTGGGTTGCGATCTCACATGCATGTAGCTGTTCTTCGCGTTGAAGCTGATAGCGGTTACGGACACCACCGATAGCGGACACCTTTGCTACTACTTTTGGGTCACTGTAAAGAGCCGACAGTAGATTATGCTGTAAACAGCCAGACGTAGTGAGGAAATGCAGCAATACGAAGAAGCATATGACAATAGCCTGGCCAACATCAAGATATCAACGAGTACTTGTGATCGTCACTTTCGCCCCGCCACGGTGGTCTAGTGGCTATGGTACTCGGCTACAGATCCGAGGGTCGCGGGATCGAATCCCGGCCGCGGCGGCTGCATTTCGATGGAGGCGAAATGATTGAGGCCCGTGTGCTGTGCGATGTCAGTGCACGTTAAAGAACCCCAGGTGGTCGAAATTTCCGGAGCCCTCCACTACGGCGTCTCTCATAATCAGAGCTGGTTTTGGGACGTTAAACCCCACATAACAACATCGTCACTTTCGGCGTCCTGAATCGGCTTTTGACGCCCTACTATCCGTTGTAAATGACAGGTGGCTAGCCGGGAGTACTGCGCTTTCCTGCCTGCGAGTTGGATGGCCTTCTAGCGCAATCTTGATAGTGAGATTAACGCGCCGACGAGTTGCGCGTGTGCGCCCTGTTTTGGATCACAGCCTACGCATTCGAAGGTTTAGGAATGCGGGATCGTGGGAGACATAATACCGGTCGCTGCGCTATCTGATCTCATTCGCGGCCTCGTACTGTGAATCAGCTCTTAAGGCTCCACAAACCACTGCCGCGGTCTATCACCAGGCAGGGCACCTTGGGCCAATGACTTCGACTCCGCAGAAGGAGGGGCGATACATGCTGAGACGAGCAGATGGTGAAATATGCGCGTGTTTTGAGCTAGTGTCAGCCCGGGCGTACTGCTTGGAGGGACGGTGGCAGTACGCTGCAGGGTGCGACTGGGTCTGCAGCACTCCCCCGGCGCGTGTTTTGAGCAGCACTCCATATGCGCGTGTTGTGAGCTAGTGTCAGCCCGGGCGTACTGCTTGGAGGGATGGTGGCAGTACACTGCAGGGTGCGACTGGGTCTGCAGCACTCCCCTGGCGCGTGTTTTGAGCAGCACTCCATATGCGCGTGTTTTGAGCTAGTGTCAGCCCGGGCGTACTGCTTGGAAGGACGGTGGCAGTGCAGTGCAGGGTGCAACTGGGTCTGCAGCACTACCCTGGTTGGTTGATGTGGTCTGGGGACCACGCGCACGGACTGCGTAAGTGCGAGGGGCTCCCACAATACCAGCAAAAACGTTGGTAACACTTCAAATGTCTTGCCATGCTTCATCAAAAGTAGTAGAATCTCGTGTCGTGACGCAAGGTCTCGCTAGCATTAGAGCTTCGGTAGGGAAGCACTCTCACCCGAGCACAATTTTAAGTGTCTGCTCAGAAAGGAAGGCTGCTCACTTTGTTCGGATGACCTACCCAGTCAACGACGTTGCGTAAGTGAATACATTGAGTTGATAGCAAGGTTACATTAACGCGCAGAAACACGTTTCTAAAGGAAACATTTATTTACTTCTTTTCCCCCTGTTGCTGGATTTGTGACGAGTTTGGCCTGTCCCACCATAAAGGCAACTATATTTAAGCACTGTCTCTAGGATCGGCAAACCTAGGATCGGTCATAGGATAATGCCGACAGTTGATACCAGTAGGCCTCCCAGATACTACAAGACGCCGGTATTTCTACGCTGCCTACGTCAAAATGTTTCCAGCGTCTGTCTACTAAATCTTTTGCGCCGCCACACGTGCTGCACCGGTTGTCGTAGGACCCGCGTTTTACGATTAAACAGCTGCAAGTTGTGTCACACACAGGAAACTACATGTACGTTGGTCAAATTTTAGTGTGAAATCTCACTTTTGTGCTGCTCAATTTTCTTAGAGGACATAAATTACATGAAATAAAAGAATACTTACTTTACGGGGACTGTAGACTCTGCTTTTCTGAAAGAATAATTAGAAATTCGATTAAAGAAAGCCAGAGCTAAGCCATGTGACCCAGCGCCACACGAACACCATCGTACGTTGCCCACACAAGTTACTTTTGTAGGGCCACGAGATTCTTAAACGTGAAAAGGTTGAGGCGCTCGTACCGCAGAAAAAAAACGCGGTGTCGGCGTTGGTGCAGGCATAGGCGTCCCGCGGATGTAATGATCTCGAGCTACTGCTACCTCCGTATCAATCAAGGGCACAAAACGCAATGCTTCCATCATGGAGCAGGCATTTCAATGAAATAAGTTTAATTTCACAGTTTAAAACCCGTCAAAAAATCTAAACTGCGATTTCACTATCACTTATAAAGATGGTAGCTCGCACTGTTATTGCGTTATGGGGAGACTCCTACTTCTCTCAAGAGAAAACTTAGTTATATTAATACGAAACTTAAACCATTCCAGGATTTTATAGAGAAGGCAGCAACGCTGCATTTGTGCACGTGTATTTGTATGCGCGTGGGAAGCTGCAACTGCTCGCGCCGATGAAAGGCGCTTGAAGTCAGCACTAGGACAAAATTTTCCGCAGCGCGCGCTCGCTCTTCGCAATCGTGGGATGGGTTCGGTATCATCGTCTGGCGTCGGGCGCACTGCAGGGCCTTCCTCATAGGTGAGTACTAAAGGGGCAGTTGCGTTAACCTGTACGCCACCACGAAGGAGGTCATGCAAGACAGAGGCAGAGTGTGAACTAGTAATGGAATGTTGTTCCGCAATACCTACACAGTTGTTTGACTCCAAAGCATGGCAAACGAATGAGAATGTGAAGCGAACGGGGCACGATAACGCTATCGCCTTCCACTTTTAAAGGCGAAACATAAGCTGGCCCCTGTATTTTGGAGCGGTGAATGTAGCTCAATTAAAAGGCATATCGCTCAGCATAATTTAGACAGGTCAAATGACACGCACTGATTATAATCGAGGCTAAACAGCTAGGTCAGCGCGAAGTACAAATAAACATAGAAGTACATCCCGCTACGTTGCTTTTTAAGTAGCAGCAGTGAAGTAAGAAGTGCAAATTAGAACAAGACAAGGCACAAGAGGAAACAAAAGGAAACACAAGCGCTTTCTTAACTTGTCCAGTCGCTGAAACACAGTACTAATTGACGGGGTCCTCCCTTTACGAAACTTATCGTTCGTTGTTGCGTTTTCTCATTGGTCAGCCGAATTTAGTAAAGTTGTGCCGTCGTTATTCGCTGGTATATTTGCCTACGAAGGCATTTTTGCTTAAGACGTTAGCGAACTATGAGCCGAAGTGTTTTATCGCACTAGCGCCTAGAAATATGATTCTAATGGTGCACAGCGGAATGTGCCTCTAGCCATTCGGAAGTCGAGGCTTGTTTGCAAAGGTTGCGGACGGTACGCGACCCCAATAGAATATGTGGGTATGAGCCAGTAATATCAAGGCATGAGGCGCATGCATGTAGACAGACAGACAGACAGGCAGAAAGAAAGAAAGAAAGAAAAAGAAAGAAGGGAGTAGCGTGGGGCCCACAGCCGCTTTGCATGTGCAGGTTTCAACACCACTTCACTGATTCATATGCTGTGCACACAAGCAAACGAAACTTGCGCCTAACGGGAAGCTCTAGCGCCTGTAATGACACCTAAATGGAACATTAAGGTCACCTAGAGCGTCTTTTTTGCATCTAAATACGCTCATTCTTTCCGTTTCTTTCATATGTGTAGCTTAGAATCTGTATCCGTCATTTGAAAGATGAAAAGGCAACGTTACTTAGATTTGAATTTGGTAATGACTATTTCCTCTCTGAAAGAAAGCAGCACGAACAGTATATACGTTAAACCAGAAAAGGAAAGGCGTCGCACATCCTGGGGCTTTTTAAATTCAAGTATCTAGCATGAGCCGTATCTCCCTCGAAATCAGTCATTCAATACAACGCATTCTTTATGTTGAAGCTTGTATTAAGCACACTCCTTCACATAGTATATATATGGGTGTGACTTACACTGCGCCGAGCAGCCAGTATTCTTGCGTAAAATAGTACTCTGTCATTGAAATGTTTGTCATGCGGGTTCTAATGCATTTCAAGGTCTCAGTGATGGTAAAGTCCACAAGCGGCACTTTATAGGTGTTTGACTTTGTTTCCCAGTACAACCACATATATTCCGTTGTATTGAGTACCTTGACGAACAGGGCAGGAAAAGAAACACAAAAATTAGAATAGCTTACTCATAAACCGGGAATAGTTCTTTTCCTATAGTGCTTTCAGAAATTCTAGGAGGTGCTTTGCGCGTACGTACCCAACCATAAATGTTGGAAGATATACCCCTAACTGAAGAAAAAGCTCATTTATTACCTCGGCAATGCCTTGAAAGAAATGCAAAGCTCAGATGTTGACTACTCATGACATCTGCAGTGCAAAATGAGATGCAATCTGAATTCGAAAGCAGGTCATGGGACATAATCCTGGCTGCGGCGGCTGCATTTCTTCTTCATCGAAATGTTAGGCCCTTGTACTGTGCAATGTCAGTACATGTTAAAGGACAGCAGGCGGCTGAAATTTCCGAAGCCCTGCACTACGGCGCCTCTCATAGTCACAGCTGGTTTGGGGACGCGAAACACCAGAAATCATTATCATGAACTCTAAGGAAGTAGACTGAATTACAATACGTGTAGGACACACTGCATGACGCCATCTGTTGCATCACGATGAAGAAATGCAGCGCCGACATTGTGCGGTAAATGCGTCCGTGGTGTAAGAGCGCCAAATACCGACAAGCGTTACAATGATTGTTAAATACTAATAATTTTTCCAGGTGAGGAAGTTCAGGTCTCAGCTTGACGGAGCCAGCGATGCTCACTGTGGCCTGCAGGGGTAAATGGCCATTTATAGAAATCCGCTGTTCGGTATTTCTAAAATTTGTATATGCTGCATTATATTACAGAAATTGAAGTCCTCGTTATTTAGGTACTAGAATATGTGAACGTTTTTGCAATATATTACGAGCCTAGTATATAGCTCGGAAGAGAGAGTTAAACGCAAACTTCATCTACTGAACAAAGAGGTGCACCTGCACACACTCTTACACCGGTGTCACGCGGTGATCGGGCCTGATCCGGATAAAATTTCGTGGTCGTGGTTGCCTTTTTTACTTAAGCTGCGCATAGGAGCCAGTCACACTTGAGAAATGTAATACAGGTTGGGCTTCATCATTATCAGCAGGGCACCGCGTGACCTCGGAATTGTAGTGCTTTACACCTTAGCCTAAAACACGTAAGAATGGTGGTCGATCTTAATTGGAAAGAAATAGCTTGTAACAAGAAAGTGAAAAGTGTTTCCATAAAAGTAATCCGTAACCTCTATTTCACTTTGACAAATGCATACTCTGGTCCGGCAGCTGAAAATACGCCGTATCTTCGTGAGAAATTTATTGTTCACTGATTCTGTGTGAGTTGCTTGAATAAGCGCAGCCGATTTATTCTCTTGGCATTACGAGTGCAGCCAGCATGGTAAAGATTCCATTTCAAGTGGTTGCCAACAATACATGTGTGCAGGTTCCTAATTTTAAGGGAAATATTTTTGCTCCTTCACCATGAAACAAATTTGCATTCTTGTCTAGGTGCAGGAGCACAGAGCACATTGAGGGTAAAATGATTTTAGCTCCTGTTGTCACGAAAGTGAAGTGACATTGAGCGAGAAGCCGGAGCCCTTATGCAGTGCTCCAACAGAGAA
>JABSTT010004468.1:0-22797 GCA_013339685.2 Hyalomma asiaticum
GAGCTGAAATCAGTTCTCTCCAGAATAATTTTGACAGCCCAAGTCTATTTTCCGTGTACATAATGCTTAGCGTAGATGTGCAACTCTTGAATAGACACGGACGCCTAAAAAGGACACAACACGAGCGTTGGTCGCATACCCCTCCCGTTAAAGTGTCCCTGCAACGCTTTTTTAGTTCTGTCAGAAAATGGTGCCGATCGATCGAGGTAGGGGGGCTCCTATGAACAAGCAAGCATTATCCCACTGCAGGTATCAGTAAACTTGCAGTTGAGAGTAAAATACAGCTGATTCACCTTCTTTTCCCTTTTTGACGGATACGTTAAATATAGGGACACCGTCGATGAACTCCTTCCGTGTCCTTGAAAGCAGATGCACATGCAGTATCTCATCTTTCGAACTCAAATCAAACAAGGAAGCCTTTTACCGTGGATGTTTCCGGGCAATCATGAAATTGCCAATGCTAGCCCTGCATTGAGCGACCTAGTCGGTGCCTCTGCTAAAGTTGTTAGTTTAAAGAACAGCTGGTTTTTGGCTGCAGTTGGAGGCAAATTGCGAATTCCTGGTCGATGCAGTGCGATAATATTCGTTACCGCTTTCATGGTATCTTTGCAAGATGTTGGAGGTTTCTATAAAATGGGGTCCCCTAGGATGGAGAAAACTCGGCACACCTTAACACGAATAAATGTTAGCTGACTTACTAGTAGTTCAAAACGTTCGGACAGTAATTTGCAGCAAGTGACAATTTATTACTGTAGGTGGCACTAAGCTATGTTTCAGTAATAGTAGGCATGTACAACCGTTCAGAGTACTTCGTAGGCGGCTCTTGATTTAAAGGGGCCATGCAATACTTCTTGAACATTGCATGAAACCCATGGAATCCGTCGTGGAGATTTCTGTGAACAACCTGAGCCAAATATTAGGTACGCCGCACGCAATGGGGAATCGCAACGTGGTTTCAGATACATCTGAAGATCGCTTGCTCTCATTTCAACAAGTGACGTCACGAGAAGCACCGGCTAGGTCCCTTAACTTCTTTGTTGTTCGGAAAGAATGGGGAGTACGTTTTCTCTATTTGTTTGAACTCAAAGCGAACAGTGAAGCATCAGCGAGGGCATTTAAGTGATTATGGAATCACTAGCGCTAGTTGCCTTGACGCGGCCCCGCCACGGTAGTCTAGTGGTTATGGTACTCGGCTGCTGATCCGAGGGTCGCGGGATGGAATCGCGGCCGCGGCGGCTGCATTTCGATGAAGGCGTACTGTTGAGGCCCGTGTGCTGTACGCTGTCAGTGCACGTTTAAGAACCCCAGGTGGTCGAAATTTCGGGGCCTTCCACTACGGCGCCTCTCATAACCAGAGCTGGTTTTGGGATGTTAAACCCCGCAAGTCAATCAATCGGCTTCACGCGACAGAGTCAATGTTTCTTCCGAAGTAATATGTCGACAGAACAGGATGTTTCCAGCCGGTGTTAGAAAGCAGATTGCAAATTCCCGGGTTAGCGCAGGCCGCTAACAGTCTGTTCACGTGTTCAAACGAACTTGCACGATTGGCGGGCCCCGTTTTCAGTTGGTGTCAAAATAGTGCTCCTGGACCCCTTTAGGTGACCCTCAAGGGCACTCGCAGTACGCGCAAACGCTCTGAGCTTTACAGTTCTCTACGCTTTTTTCAAATATTTTCATTCATTATCCTGATTGTTAAATGAAAGTTTAGTATAAAAAACATATGCTCCGATATATACTATATACAAGTTCCTATCAATTTGCTTTTCCTATTTATTCGTTTTCATTCCGTAATGTTTTTTTTTACGTCGCAGCAAGCGGGAACCAACCTTCATTCATTATCCTTATGGTTCAACGCGCATTCAGCGTAAAAGATTTGTGCCCTGATTGGTTATCTGTCATGTACAACTCTCAAATTCTATTCTTGTGTACAGTCCCCTACCCTCAAACTCCTGTTTTCTATTATTTCTTGCTTTTTAAATGCGAAGCATTTCTTAGCGACCTTCGGCGACTTTGAGCGTATCTATCTATCTATCTATCTATCTATCTATCTATCTATCTATCTATCTATCTATCTATCTATCTATCTATCTATCTATCTATCTATCTATCTATCTATCTATCTATCTATCTATCTAGCCGCCTACGATTTTGTGCTCTCCTGGCCGTTTCGCTAATCGGATGTTTACGAAAATTGGTATGCCACATCATGACTACATGACGAACATAAATGACAGGTCATAACATGAAAATCATGACATGCATATCATGAGCGGATTGATTTACATGCCACGGTCTTGGTGCTCTCCTGGCCGTTTCGATAATGGGACGTATGCGAAAATTGGTATGGCGCAACATGACTGCCTGACGAACATAAATGGCAGGTCATAACATGAAAATCATGATATGCATGTCGTGAGTGGCATGATTTACATGCCACGGTCTTAGTGCTCTCCTGGCCGTTTCGCTAATGGGATGTATGCGAAAATTGGTATGGCACAACATGACTGCCTGACGAACATAAATGGCAGGTCATGACATGAAAAGCGTGACATGCGCGTCATGAGCGTCATGATTTACCTGTCACAGTCTTGGTGCTCTCCTGGTTGTCTCGTTAATGCGATGTATACAAAAAATGGTATGCCACAATATGCCTGCATGGCGAACATAAGTGACAGGTCATAACATGAAAATCATAAAATGCATGTCATGAGCGACATGATTTACATGCCACGCGTTTCGTTAATGGGACGTATACGAAATTGGTATGCCACAACATGACTGCATCACGAACATAAATGACAGGTCACAACATGAAAATAATGATATATGTCCTGAGCGACATGATTTACATGCCATGCGTTTCGTTAACGGGATGTATACGAAAATTGGCATGCCACAAGAGACTGCATCACGAACATAAATGACAGGTCACAACATGAAAAGCATAACGTGCATGTCATGGGCGGCATGATTTACATGCCAGGCGTTTCGTTAATGGGATGTATACCAAAATTGCTATGGCACAACACGACAGCATGACAACGTAAATGACAGGTCATAACGTTAGAATCATGACATGCGTGTATGAGCGACATGGTTTACATGCCACAGTCATGGTGCTCTTGCGGCCGTTTCGTTAACTTCATATGTACCAAACTCGGTATAGCGAGACAACAATGCAAATCCACTTTACGTTCCTTATGCGTGCTTCGCATTTTCTTGATTCCCACTACATGTGGGATCTGCCAATTTTTTTGTTATTTTGTGCCGCATTTCGTAACGCACTTTTGCTTAGGAGGCCAATCTGTCGTGAAGAGTCCAGTTAACACGTGAGCCAAATATGAACGCGCCGCACGCAACAGGAAATTTACAACTTGGTCAACGGTGCGCGGGCTACTTAGAAAATAAAAGGACAAAAAGAAAAGAAGAAAAGGGAAACACGCCTTCGAACCCTTCTTGCGAAGTCGTATGGGCAGGCACATTGTCTTTCTCTTCTCTCTCTCTTTTTGTTTTCCAGCAAACGCCTCAACTCGGCATGGCTTACGAAGCCCGTTATGTTTGCACTTAATGTTATTCCATACATTTTTTTTATTGTACGAATCAAACCCACCAATAAATTCAACGCATTCGCACCTTTGCCGGTGGTAAGCTTCCCGATTTCACTGTCACCGTTTCACGGAACATACACAGCACGATGGTCCATCATTGTCGTCGTCATAGCTCATGAGTTCCACTTCCGGCCGCGATAGCGAACGGACGTGTGCATCATGAGCTCCGTTGGAGCGGCATCGGCGGCACAGCTTAGCCGCGTTCCAGGATTGAAATGCCACAGGATTATGCAGTCATTTTGCCCCCTCTGCCAAATGGGTACGCGGTTCAGAACACTGTTTTTCTGCACGCAGATGTAAAAGGAAGGCCTTATCACGCGGAAGATTTTCGTGAGCCCCTGTTTCGACGTGTCCCGCCCACCGAAGTCCTTGCGCTTGGCGCATATCAAATGAATCACGTGTGGGCGGTGACCTGTAAAAGCCCTGAGGGTGTGAAGAAACTTTTAGCTGAGCCGCAATTGACTGTGAAAGGCCTCAAATGCATGGTAATTGACCCAAGCCACCGCGACGTCCGTCTGAAGATGCATTGGTTGCTCTACCACGTGCGAGAAGAAGACGTCCGAAATGCGCTGATCCCTTACGGGACAGTCGTTGATGTAGGAATGGATAAATGGCGAGTTGACGGCTACGCGCAGCAGAATACCATGACAAGAACCGTGACGCTCCGACTTAAGGCTAACGTTACGCTGGACGATATACCCCACCAGTTGCGAGTGGAGGGGAGCTCGCACTTATCGTGGCACCCGGAAGAGCACCGAGGTTTTGCGTTGCCAGCAGATTGGCCATATTAGAAAGGACTGTCGAGTTCCGCGGTGCGACACCTGCAAGCGATTTGGGCATGCCCCAGAGAACTGCACGAGGACGTATGCGGCGGCTACCCTGAACCCGGAGCACGGATAAATCCGAGCTCACTATGGACGAGGCCGAAGCCGAAGAATCAGTGAAAGCAAAGGCGGATTCTGTAGGAAAAACGCCAGGCATGGCAGGCATGACGCAGTTGAAGAAAGAAGCGGCAAAGTCAACTGACAGTGCAGGGGCGGTGCAATCTATCAAGAATCACCGGTGAAACCGAAGGTGACTTCTGCAGGAAAAACGCCAAGTACAGGGGGCATGACGGAGGTGAAAGAAACGGCAAAACCAGCGGAAAGTGCGGGTGTGCAATCTGCCGCGGATCATCGACGAACACAAAGGAGGCCCATGTACGAAGGAAGCTCTCACCGCTGAAGCCAGTGAGGGCAAAACAACTACTCAACTGACCAGGAACCTTCCGACGGTTGGGCCATGGAGTGGCACGACGCCGAGGAACCCGGGACTGGAGGGAAAAGACCACGAGACGCAGTCCCATCAGAACAAAGTGATACAAGCGGTCAAGAACCGCCGGCGAAAGCGGCTGTCTTTCGGAGGCAGCGGCTGCTGACCAAGCCAAACGTCGTAGAAGGGGAAAAGAGGGCGGGCAAACCGCCCCCTTGACGACGCACTAGGTGCGTGCGCCCTCCCCAGAAGGTGTGCCTGGCGACTGAGTAGCTGTTATCGAACGCAAATTTTTGGTGAGCATTTACTTCTACCTAAAAAACAAAACAAAATGGCAGTGAGACTTGAGCGAGCAGTACGGTTTGCCAGTATAAATGTACGCGGGTTAGCGTCTAAAAGGCGGCAGTACCAATTGAGTCGATTATTTTCAGAACATGACTTCGACGTAATTGCTGTGCAAGAAACCAAATTAGCGTCCGAGGAGGATACCGATCGCATGGTGTTGACTTTTCGCTCAATGTATAACGTTTGTGTGTCCCACGCCAATGGCTTATCAGGAGGGTGTGCTCTTTTCATCAGAAAATCGATGGGCGCTGTTGAAAGAAGTATAGTAAGCAGTGATAACGGACGTTTTGTAGTGTGTGATTTTTCTTTCTTGAATTTTGAATGGCGTGTGATATGTGTGTATGCCCCGAACCGAGACAGTGAAAGGAGAGCTTTCTTTCAAAGAATAAGAAATCTACTGGAATGTGACAAATATGTAATACTTGTTGGCGATTTTAACTGTGTGTGCGCGAAAGAAGACCGTGCCAAGCCGGTCCAATTATGGGATCAAAGCGCGATGTTGTTGAATGAATTGATTGCAGACAACGGATTGGAAGATGTTGGCCTATGCATGTCTAATTGCAGAGTTCAGTTTACGCACTTTCAGGGTCTAAGCCACGCACGGTTAGACAGAGCGTACATCCCGCTGGACCTTGTTATGTGCTGTGACGATTATACTGTTACACCGGTGTCTTTCAGCGATCACTGTATGATTAGCTTTACACTTGGTGCTAGGGAGAGGATGCCGAAATTTAACTGGTACCTGTGGAAATTAAACAATAATGTCTCGAAAGATGACACTTTTGGTAGAGATGTAGTCGAAGCCCTTACGAAGCTATATGATAATCGAAAAGACGACTGGGAATCGAAGTGGGAAACGTTTAAACAAGATGTTAAAATGAGGCGATAGAACAAACTACTAAGAAAAACTTTGAGAAGAAACAGGAGGAAATAAACCTACAAGGCAACTACAAGCTCTCTTGCAAGAAGAAAGTATGAAACCTGGCTTGTTTACCGAAGAAATTAGAAATATTAAAAACAAACTGGAAATTTTGGATAGACAGAAGTATAAAGGAGCTATAATAAGAACTAGAAGTGAAAAACTTTGGATGGGCGAGACACCCACAAAAAGAGCTTGGGAGACGAAAAGAGATATGCACAAAGAAGAAGTAAAGGAAATAATGCACAAGGGCACGCTGACAAATGAAAACACTCAGATAATGGAAGCGTTTGTGGAACATTATCGCGATCTGCTCGAAAACGTGTATCGATGGCCGAAGGCTTTACTGACGTCTTTCTCCCTATCATGCCCAAGCTTGACACTGATACACAAGAAAATTAGGGGCTCCTATCAGCGTGCAGGAAATCCAAAAAGCTATCGATGACCTAAGCACGGGAAAGACGCCGGGCCCAGATGGAATCGGAGCTGAATTCTATCAAAAGTTTAAAGAAGACATAGCACATGCGCTGTATGAAGTTATGGTCGAAGCATACAAAAAGAATAAACTACCGCGCTCTTTCACGCAGGCGCATACTGTCTTAATTCCGAAAACAGATGATAGCACCAAACTACAATCTGTAGCATCATATCGACCTATAAGCCTTTTGAACACTGATTACAAAATATTCATGAAGGTTTTAACCAGAAGAATGCAGACTGTTACCGAAAAGATTGTGGGGACACACCAGACATGTGGCATTAGAGGTCGCAGCATTACAACAACATACATATAGTAAGAAGCGTTCTAGAGATTTGTGATGCCTTTGAAGAACGAATAGCAATGATGCAACTAGATTTACAAAAAGCTTTCGATCGTGTTTCGCATGAAGTATTGTTCAGTGTGTTGAAGCATGTGGAAGTTGGTGAAATAATTTTGGATGGTATAAGATGGCATACTCGCAGTGTGTAACACGTCTGATAGTCAATAGGCAGCTCAGTGAAGAATTGAAATACTCAGTTCTATCAGACAAGGATGTCCGGCTTCAGCATTGTTATTCGCCATCTACCTAGAACCCTTTTGTTTATCAATCATTAATAACACAAGTGTGCATGGCTTTCGGTTACAGAGCACAGAGATAAAGCTACTTGCTTACGCCGATGATGTGGCGGTACTTTGCCAAGACAGCAGAGTATATGTGAAGTTGTTCACATGGCAAATAAATTTTGTGATATGACGGGCAGCGTAATTAACTGGACAAAACAACTGCCTTTTGGTACGGTAATTGGGATATGAGACCAGAGGTATACCTTAACGTAAAATGGAATGTAAACCCTTAAAGTACCTCGGTGTGCCTTTGGAAAACTATCGTGACAACACGGACTACTGGAAGGGTGAGGCAGAAACACTCAAGCAAAAAACAAACGCTTGGGGTGGTCGGGACTTGTCTATTTTTGCGCGGGCGACCGTATGCAACATGTTCCTCATATCCAAAATATGGTACGTCATGCAAGTCATCTGTATGTCGCGCATTAATGTGCAGAAATTTCATAGGATTTTCGCTGTGTTTGTGTGGAAATCCTCATGGGAACGTACAAGTCGTTCAAATCTATTCCAGTCCGTTTGCAACGGAGGAGATTGGTTTATGTCATATGTTCATAAGACAAGTTGTCTCTCGTTTTGTTCCTTCGAGATCAAAAAAATGAATTTTTGCGAACTGTGATACAAGTAAGGCTGTCTTCGCGCATTCCGGATTTTGTTGTGTCATCAAGCAATGATATGTGCCTATATGTGACCGGTTTTTGAGAGAATTATACAGTCTTTCCAAATTTTGAAAGTCCGTTTTTCTGTCGAATACCTTGCCACTGTTAAACGAAAAAGACTGTACAAAGACCTCCGTGATGTCCTGTTGCCAACACCCTTGTACAGATCTGTGTTCAATGGAGGTCCCGGACAGGACGTTTTAAAAAGGGTCAGAAGGATGAACGTTAAGGCAGGGGCAAAAACATTTTTTTTTTAAACTTCATTCCGGTACGCTCCCCGTAAAGCAATGGTTAGCGGATAAGGGAATCGATGTGCCATGGACAACCAATTGTTTGCTTTGTAGGACACCTGAGACAATAGAGCATGTATTTATTCATTGCTGGGACGCAGTCTTTCATTGGGACACATCCTTCAAAGAACGTTGAAAAAAGAGCTCCCAATTACGAGCTATGGCATTCGTTTTCTGTGTGTGGACAATGAAGACGACGTCCCATATGACATGTTTATGTTAATTAGTCTTCACAGCATCTGGCAGACCACAATGTGGTCCGACATATGGATCAAAACACGCGTCCTGTCCGGAAAACTTCATTACAATATACGGCATATTGCTGAAGTGTATAGAGCGCAGAAGAACCTCCTCGCTGTTGCCAATGTTGGACGACCTGTGTAACTTGAAAAAATTTTAATTGAACACTTCGGATCAAACTTTGGTCCAAGTGTGTTTTATCATTCCTGTTTCTGTGTGAACACCTGTAAAGGAAAACAGGCAATAAAGAAAAAAAAAAAAAAGTCGTCATAGCTCAGTGGTAGAGCGCTGGTCTCGTAAACCAGCGGTCGTGAGTTCGAACCTCACTGGCGGCAATGTATTTCTTTTACCGTGGATGGCTATAACCTCATTCCGTTATATTTTTATTTGAATTTGCTGCGGTTATCAATCTGTATCGAAGGCGATGCCCTCAGTGGAAGTGCGATGCGATTACTTGTTGCAGCACCTTCTCGAAGAACGGCCCGGTATGAGGGCAGCGTACGTAGGCTCGTGCTATAAAATAGCACAACGCCGGATAAAGGATGGCAAAAAAGGATTTCACAGACAGTCACGAACGTCCAGTTCATGTCAAATTTGTCCACGCATGTATGCGCGCACGCACGCACACATACACACATAGGCGCATATACGAACTAACGCGCATGCGCACACACCCACAAGAACTCGCTTTTTTATTTGAAAGGTGGGAGCGTCCTTCAACTAGTAAGGTTAGTTGTACAGCCCATACCAGAAAACAGTAGGTAAAATCTCAAAACGAAACTGATTTATACAAGCAAAGGGATTACATCGTGTAGTAAGACTGTTTTCAACCTACAGACCATGACCGTGACGCGCGATAATTGTTCCACCGCTCTGCTATGCTGCTATGTTCGTTCCCAACAGCGTTGAATATGTAACCATCAATTCCAGCATGGTCGTAGGCAAGATGCCAATTATGGTTTATCAGCTTATTCTTTGTTCTTAAAGAAAATTTGCTTTTGTTTTTAGTTAAATTATTAGGGCTTAACCACATTTCCAGTTGCATAAGAATCTGGGTCATCTTTTCGTGGTGTATCTCACTGTCCCGAGCAGAAATAGATATGCTGACATCAACGCATATAGCCAATACGAATATGTGTGGCTTGGGGATAAAAGCATAGTAGATCATTTATATAGGATATGAAAAGAAGAGGTTCAATGATTCTCGCCTGCAGCGCATCTTTAATTATACACATTAGTTTCAATTCACCTCGTGTACCTATTTCTGATGCTTCAATAACACGTAAATGCGTCTATAGCGCATCACCGCGAACGCCATAGCATTGTAGCTTCTCAAAAAAACGCAGAGCGCTGAATGTTATCAGATCATTGCTGAAGTCTACGTATATTCCTTGAAGACACTTTTTTTCCCTTTCTTGGGAACTTAAAGCAGCTTAGCGTGAATGCTATATTCCATGTTCTCCTATACTATAGTTAACACTATCCTTTTAATTATCGAACGTGTGCTGATACCTATATACGTAGCGGATCTTTTAGAAACGTTACGACGTACTCTTTAGCTTGAATATTTGGACGTAAACAGCTTGCCGTACGCTTACATAAGTATGAAATAAATACTTTTCATATTTATTCGAATACAATACAATCTTTACCATATGTATCGTATTAGCTAACAAGCCCACGCCACCACCCTCCCCTTCAAAAATTATAAAAGAGAACCCATATTGCATGCTTTTTGAAAACTCTGTCGCCAAAAAAAATTATTAAGGCATTGCAAATTAAAGAAATCGAATGCCGCCAGTGAGGTTCGAACTCACGACCGCTGGTTTACGAGACCAGCGCTCTACCACTGAGCTATGGCGACGACGGTTACATCGATCATTGTCGCGCATGTTGTCTGTAAACAGACGCTGTCGACGGAAAGAAAATGTAACAGATAGAAGTTTAGAGTAAATAAAGACTCGGCCTCGTATTTCCTGAACAGTGAACACCAAAAGACAAAATAAAATCGCAAGCGCAGTTGTCATTCATCAACTTATCGAAGATGGCGCCTTTTTTAGGAAACAGGGAACCATTGTTATTAGGGAGTGGTTCCTATTGAAACACGTGCATTTCCTTATTTTCTCTTCTTGGTTGTGGCTCTCTAACGCTTAGGACATTCATTCAAATAAAAGAAAGAGCTTTTCTCCAAATACGGACGAATTACCCCTAAACGTAAAGGAATGTTCAGAAATATAACACCTAAGAATCCGCGGCGGTCGCTGAGATGCAACTCCATTCTTTGCACATGAATGCAAAGTCGTTGGTTCTATATCGTCCAGGCGAACACTTCGCGAGATGACTGACATAACTTTGTATTCATACAAGGCATGGTTGGATGCATGAGCGAGACACGCGATAAATTAATTCAGATATTAGAGAAGGAATTCGGACATACAACGTGGGTGTTCCTGAGAGTCGAATTGTACCTTTATGAAGTAGTGAACTACAGTAATGTTACTAAATATCAACCTTGACAAAAATAAAACTCAGCCACCAGTGAGGATCGAACTCACGACCGCTGGTTTACAAGACCAGCGCTCTGCCACTGAGCTATAGTGGCGACTTCGATAGAACCACGCTAGCTAGCTTGTTCTTTATTGCACCGGCGATTATGAAGCCAGAATGAAATTTTATTGCAGAGGCTGCAAAAGCTTACGTAATGATGACATGCAGAAGGAGTTACTGTGGTCATGGGCATGGGCTACAGCATCACAGAAGACGTCCACGAAGAAGGGGTAAAGAGTAGCGAGTTGTATTGAGGTAAAATTCAACGGTTCTAACAAAAATACCACAAGTATAAGAACATCACAACTCGTCAATATGAACATCATAGCTAAGAACAATACAAATACCATAATGAAGAACGTGACTCAAAAATACTCTGTAAGCATGATTCTGAATGTTGACTAAACATCAGTGATTAATAGAAAATAATGAATTCAAGCGTTGCGCACAAGAACGAGGACACAAAATAATGTTATGGATGGTTTCTAATCGATGTATTGGAGGAGTTTTTATGTTGAAGGGAATTGTATCCAACATGCAATGGATGCAAGAACATTCTACTTACCATATTCGGAATGCATTTTCGGTAAAACCAGGTCGTTACTGCTTGGAAGACATTAACTATTGCTATCTACATCTTAGATAAAATTGGGGTATTAGGCCATATCGTTGTTACAAAGCTGCTGCACGCGTACTTGCGACGGTGTGGCGCCGCCAAGGGACATGAGTTCCTTTGCTGCACGTGCGCGTGTGCTTAATGTGTGTGAACGTTTTTGCTTAGCACAAAATGAAGGCCAGACGGGAAGAACGTCAGTTCCCGAGACGAAGAGTCGACCCCGTCCGGCACATCTGGAAGTGGTTCATCTGGCGAGCGTCCATCTTATAAGCATCGGACCACACAAACTGTTAACGGATGGAATGTCTCCGCACGTGCACGTGTGTTAACGGTGGTGCTGGTCGCGTGACGTGATCTGCTCCGTCATCATCCCCCGGGACATTCGGTAATTACGGCATGGGCGGTTCAAGTACGTTCGTGCTGGACACCTCCCATCCTCTCCCTCCTCCATCGCCCAGGAGCCAATGGGGGAGAAGCCCGGGCAACAGAAAGCGCGGGACCCAGAGAAGAAAGGGAATCCTCAGGAAAGAACTCTCTGAAGAGAACCCTCTTTTAGCGGAGTCTTGCGGAAGCAAGCTCCCTGTAGATATGTAAATAAACCTCTTTTAGGTTTTCTCTACATCTGCCTCGGTTCACTGCTCCCGAAGCTCAAGTGCCTGCGAGTCGTTGTCACCGCTCCGAAACACGCTACCCGCTGGTCGGCTCATTCAGCAGGCCAGTCGGAACATCGGGAGAAGGTGTTAATGTTATATTTAATGGGTTTGGAAACTTAAAAATAAAGTAAGCTCCAGAAAGGGTGTGCGGCGTTGTGGTTAAATGGGCCCAACTTAATCATTGAACTAGCTTGCTTTCTCGAGACTCGTAATGAGTGTGTGCGTGTGATGTGTGAATGGATGAATGCAACCTACAAAGGTAGTAAGAATACAGGAAGAGCAAGGAATATCATTTTAACATGATTCATGGCCCACAGCCCTCTATATTTATCGTATCACCCGCGAAAGATATGTTGTCGTTCGCCTATTCCTCGCCTGTTCCTCCTTTACATATGATCTCAAGTTTGGCCGGACATAGTCGTAAGTGTTTCTAAACCTTCATACTTTTTATTTTATTTATTTACGCAATACTCACAGCGCCATCAGAGGCATTACAGTGAGGGGGAACACAATATAAGCGGGTTTACACATCACATATAAACAGTAGAGACTAACAAGTAGGCAAAATAATAAATAAATTACATACACAGCCAGTATGCAAAGAAACACATAATGCGAAGTCATAAAACACTAAATTAACAAGGCATAAAACGCATCATTAGATATTTCATTAACTACAGCAGCAGGTAATCTATTCCACTCCCATATTGTTCTTGGAAAGAACGACATTCTGAAGGATTCTGTGGTGGAAAATATTTCACGTACTTTATGTGAGTGATCGCCCCGTGTGGATACATAATAAGGTTCTTTTATATACTGTTGCCGATCAATGCCAACTTTTGAGTGTATAATATTATGAAAAAGTTTTAAGCGAAGTTTCTTTCTGCGATTTTCTAGCGTCTCCCATTTCAGATCCGCCTTCGCTTGGGTAGCGCTAAAAGTAACTGTGTAGTTTTGAGTCACGAACCTTGCAGCTAAATTTTGTATTTTTTCTATGCGTTCTTTATCACCTACCATCGGCGGGTCCCACACCTCGCAGGCATATTCTAAAACTGATCTAACAAACGTCTTGAACAGCAGTTCTTTTGTAGCCATATTGAAAGATTTTGCATTACGCCGTAAAAACCCCAGTGACTTGCCTGCGCTGGCGACTATGTGATCAACATGACGATGCCATTTTAAGTCATGAGTAAAATATACCCCGAGATATTTGTATTCATACACTTGGAATAAGGGAACATTATCTAGAGTATACGGGCATAAACGTACATTCTTTTTCTTGGTAAATGACATGAAAACAGTTTTATTTAGATTTAAAGTCATATTCCACTTGCGGCACCACTGACTGATGAGGTTTAGGTCACTTTGTAAAACGCGGCAATCGTCTTCACTCGTGATGGGCCTATATAAAACACAATCATCAGCGTACAATCTCATACGTGACATGACTCTTTCCCCGATGTCGTTTATAAATAAAAGAAACAAGAGTGGTCCCAAAACTGAACCCTGAGGGACACCAGAAGTGACATCCCTTTTTGATGACTGAAAGCCGTTTACAACAACGTATTGTTTGCGCATTTTAAGGTAATCGACAATCCAGGCAATAACTCGCGTGTTAATGTTGTAGGAATGCAGTTTTTCAATTAACAGAGAATGAGACACAGTGTCAAACGCCTTCCTAAAGTCTAGAAAGAAACAGTCGATAGATAGTCGCTTGTCAAGAGCACTGCTGTTATCATGTGTGAATTCAATTAATTGTGTTGTACAAGAAAAATTCTTTCTAAAACCACCGTCGGAGCTTAGGCAGAAGACCAACCTACAGAAACATTTTTTCTTCTCCATTACGGAAGCGCGAAAAATACAACGCGTACCTCAGTCTAGAAAAATGTTTGGCTCCAATCCACGCTGCGGAAGTAGTTCGACAGCGAAGCTGTAAACGATTACCCAGAACGATTACCCATTGCGACGTCGCTTGAATTTCTCATGCACTTTAGCGGCCTTCGAGTTGGCTTGTGTGGCTATTTCGTATATCTACAAGGAGTGAACCAGAGACAAGTGAAACGCACTTAACCAAAGCCTTTCGCCAGGAAAGGAACCCGCCGACACGTCGAGTGCGCTTTGCTTCTTTATTCTATTCCTTTCACTTGAGATGCACATCAGATCGTCCTGCCATGAAAACACAGTCGACCACACACGGGCCAACTAAATCCGAATTATGCGTCGAGGAATTTGTTATATTTAGAATATGCACCCTTGAAACGATGGATTGCATTGTACTTTCTTAGCTTACGCTGAGCGTCCTGGATGTTCATCCGTCGCGCGTGCACGACGCCGTTGTTCACATTTCGTCTATGTTCGCGACGACGCTCCTCGTATGAGCGTTGCTCTTCAGCAGTCCTTACTATACGTGACCTTTCAATAGCCATGTCACAACAGAAATGTAATGCACTATATGTGTCCTTGACATAGTCCCGTCACAACATAAATGCAATGCCTTGACATACGGGCCCTTTATATGCACGTAATTTAGTGACGACACGTCTAGTGTTGCAAACTGTGCTGTCGAAAACCTACGTTTTACATTATATTTTAAACGGGCATTGACATCACGCCACCTGTTACAGGCGCCGTATCATCCATGATGCAGTTTTGATGCTTGTTTTGTGGTTTTCTTTACTGAAATGAATACTGGACCCTATGCTGTGTGCCTTATTGCAAACGACATCTGCAATTTTCACTTCAACTTTAGCCCAAGCTTTTTTTGTAGACACGTTTTGTTCTCCTTTTCTTTTTTCCACAGAGACGAAACCGTCGAAGGGCAGTGGCACACAGCCTCTCTTTAAAATGTGGAAAACTCGCGTGCCTGAGAAGGTCCAATTCAAGTGCTTCTCCTTAGTGTGTATATATGTAGGACTGTTGTGTTCTTACTGGTTGTCTCAAACTGGAGTGATGAGGGTTTGTAGCGCGTTTTAGCATATAGGTACTCACACGTGTGCGCATATATACGCACATTCGTGCACGAGGCCTGCAGCATAGATCCTTTCACGGACGTTCACCATACCGAGTGCGGCATGCAGCGGCGGTACGTACAGGCAAAATGGAGCAGCGACATTTATCTTAGCGACATTTATCGACATTTATCTAGGCAGCTCGCTTACGGCTTATCGGAAACGTTGATAAGCGTTCACACAATAAGTACTCCGACCCACAACTGCGCCATATTTCGAACACGAGTGGATTTGTGGTGCATTCGTCCGTACATCTCATCTTCCGCGTGGACATATTTTCGTTCTGAGAGTACCCTACCAGTTACGGCATGTCGATGTAATGTACAGTTCGTATTTTCTCCTTCATGGTTCTGATGCGCTTCCAAAGCAAAGAAACAATCTAATAAATGAAATTGTCAAACGAAAGGAATGTTTCCTTTATGTGAAGTGCAGTATTCTATCTATATGATGGCAGTTCTCTTTTTCATTCCTCGCTGACGCATGAATTTGAAATAAACGCTAGTTAGGTTTCCTCCATTGGGTATAGCTATACTTTGGTTGTTTGTTGTTTTGTGGGGTTTAACGTCCCAAAACCAGCTCTGATTATGAGAAACGCCGTAGTGGAGGGCTCCGGAAATTTTGACCACCTGGGGTTCTTTAACGTGCACTGACATCGCACAGCACACGGGCCTCAACATT
Organism: Hyalomma asiaticum; assembly: GCA_013339685.2. Classification (NCBI taxonomy): domain Eukaryota; kingdom Metazoa; phylum Arthropoda; class Arachnida; order Ixodida; family Ixodidae; genus Hyalomma; species Hyalomma asiaticum. Next base: position 15,917 of record JABSTT010004468.1, read on the forward strand.
TCGCCTCCATCGAAATGCAGCCGCCGCGGCCGGGATTCGATCCCGCGACCCTCGGATCAGCAGCCGAGTACCTTAGCCACTAGACCACCGTGGCGGGGCCTATACTTTGGTAGTTGACAATGAATGCATCACGCAAGAACGAGCACGCTCTTCTACTCCCGTTTTACGTCACACATCGAAGACATCGGGGGGATACTGCGAAATTTTCGGGCTGTCATTGCTAAGTTGTGCCGAGCGCAAACTTCGTCTGTGCTCCAAGCACCTTCCGCGGGCAGAAGGCGTCAGACCGCAAAGTGTATGTGACAATTATGGTAAAACTACCCCATTTGTTTCGCTCGCTACACCGACGTGGAATTTTCGGAGCGCGGTTGCCTCTACAACGAGAGGCCTGGGATCGACACACAACCTTACCGAAAACGTCTTTTCAGACAGTTTCGTTCACAATAGCCGTCCTGAGAAACTTAACGTCTTGTGTCAGCATTTTAGCCCTAATGTTATCTTTTTTTTTATCGATTTCTACTGCCATTTTCCACTCACGATCGACGCGAGCTGCTTACTCCATCGCGTTAAATATAAATAAGAAATGTTGACGGGGCTTCTCAATCCCTCAATAGCGGTCTGCCTTGGTATGCTTTCGTCATGCGAGAAACGTTATCTTATCTAGCAAACACGCGAGCGTCATCCATCGCGGATGACACAAGAAGTCAGCAATTATTTCTAGTGATAACGCATGTGATTAGATAACAATAACGTCATTGCGTCGCATGAGTAATCGCATAACGTGCTCTTGTCAGTATTCATTCATTCATTCATTCATTCATTCATTCATTCATTGACATCAATGCATCGAACGACGACAGGCTCCTCCGAAGCTTGAAGACATGTCCGCGCGCTGTTCTCACGTCCACGATAGTGATATTTCTTTTCGCACACCATCAACGGGTGCTTCTGAAGCCAGGCATTTCACGCTTCGCTGGAAAAAGACAAACAACCTCTTCTTACCGCATCAGCACGTAATCGTTCCACTGAGGAAATCGTGATATGTTCACCGCTGTCGCCGTCGCTATAGGTCAGTGGCAGAGCGCTGGTCTTGTAAACCAGCGGTCGTGAGTTCGATCCTCACTGGCGGCTGTATTTTGTTTTTGTCAGCCTCTCAATTTTCATTTTTATTATCAATATTTTATGCGAAACGTAAAGACGATTAGCAGCTTCTGGAGCCGAAATCAGTTCCCTCCAGAAGAATTTTGACAGCCCAAGTCTATTTCCCGTGTATGTAACGGGTATAGATGCAGAGATTTTGAATAGACACGGACGCCTAAAAAGGACGCAACACTAGCTCGTGTTGTGTCCTTTTTGTCGTCCGTGTCTATTCAAATTCCGATAAGCCAGCGCTGGTCGCATACCTGCCCCGTTAAAGGGTCCCTGTAAAATTTTTTCAGCTCTCTCAAAAAATGGTGCCGATTGATCGGGGAAAAGGGGCTCCTATGAAGAAGACAAGCATTATCACACTGCAAGTATTAGTAAACTTGCAGTTGAGTTTAAAGTACAGCTGATATCACCTGCTTTTCCTATTTTGTCTGACGGATTACGTTAACATATAGGGACGCCGCCGATCAACTCCATCTGGTGTTCTTGAAGAAAGATACAGATGCAGTGTTTTATTGTACTTCGAACGCATATCGAACAAAGAAAGCATTTTACTGTGGTTGTTTCCTGGCGCAATCATGAAATTGTCAGCGCTAGCTCTCCATTGAGCGACCTAGTCGTTGCCTTTGCTAACGTGATTTGTTTACAGAGCAAGTGGTTTTCGTCTGTACTTGGAAGCAAATTGCGCATTCCCTAGCCGATGCAGTGCAATATTTCCTTAGTACTTTTCTACCATGTTTGAGAAGTGTTGCGAGATCATTTTAAATACAGTCCCCCGGGATGGAACAAACTCGACATGTCTTAACGCCAATGGATGTGTAACTGTCCTACTAGTGGGTCAAAAATTTTCGGAAATTAATTTCCAGCAAGTGACAATTTACTACTGTAGGTAGCACTAGGCTATGTTTCAGCCATAGTAGGCATCGTACAGCCGTTGAAGAATACTTGGGAGACGGCTCTTGATTTAAAGGAGCCATGCAACACTTGTCCAACATAGTATGAAAACCGTGCCAAGCTGTCGTGGAGATTTCTGCGAACAACGTGAGCCGAATATTAGGTACGCCGCACACAACAGGGAATTCGCAACGTGGCCTCAGATACACCTGAAGATCGCTTGGTTTCATTTCAACAAATGACTAGGAGCACCGACTAGGTGGCGTAACTTCTTTTGTTGTTTGAAATGAATGGTGCATGCGTTTCCTTTATTCGTTGAACTCAAAACGAACAAGTGAAGCATTAGCGAGGGCATTTATATGATTGTGCAATCACTAGCGCTACTTGGGCTTCACGCGAGAGAGTCAATGTTTCTTGTGGAGTTGTACGTTGAAAGAACAGGATACTTCCATCCGTATTAGAAAGCAGATTGCAAATTTCTCCGGTTAGCGCAGGTCATGGTTCGTTTGCGTGTTCAAAGGAGCTTCCAAGACTGGTGGGCACCGTTTTCAGCTGGTGTCAAGGTTGTGTTCAAGGACCCCCTTAAGTGTCCCTTAAGGGCACTCGCAGGACGAGCAAACGCTCTGCGCTTTCCACTTCTCTACGCTCTTATTAAATTATTTCCATTAATTATCCTTATTGGTAAATGCAAGTTTAGTATAAAGAACATATATTCCGCTATGATACTATATACAAGTCGCAATCGATGGAGTTTTCCTGTTTATACATTTTAATTTCGTAATGCTTTTTTTTTTACGACAGAGGCAAGCGGGAACGAACCTCTATTAATTATCCTTATGGTTAAATACCTCTTGAGCACGAAAAACCTATTCCCTGATACATTATCTGTCATATACAACTCCTATATTCCCATAGCCCCCCCCCCCCCGCCCCTTCTTTTTTTTTTCTTTTGCAATTTCGTACCGCATTTCGTTACGCGGTTTTACGTTGTAGGCCAAAGTGTTGCGCAACAAAGAAGATTATAACACAATGCGCGGGCCATTAAAGAAAAAGGGAAAAGAAAAAAGAGGAAACACGCTTTCAAAGCCTTCTTGGGGAGTCCTACGGGGCGGGAACATTGTCTCTCTCGTGTTGGTTGTTTCCCCAGCAAACATCGTTATCTCCGCTTGGTTCGTTCAGCAAACACGTTATCTCCGCTGGCACGAAAGGCCGTTCTATTTGCATTTCACTTTATTTGACACTTTTTATTGTACCGGCCTCCCTGTCAATAATTTCAACACATTGACACCTTTGCCGATCGTATGAATCCCGAATTCACCGTTACCATTTGATGGAACAAGATACACAGATACGATCGCTCGCCTTCGTCGTCGCCATAGCTCAGTGGTAGAGCGCTGGTCTCGTAAACCAGCGGTCGTGAGTTCGAACCTCACTGGCGGCAGTGAATATTCTTTTTATTGTAGCTGGATATAACACCATGGTATTCTTTTTTTATTTCAATTCTTTACTGCTATAAATCTGTATCGAAGGCTCTGTCTTGAATCGTAGTGCGATACTATTACTTGTTGCAGCACCTTATCGAAGAACAGTGAGGTATGCGGCCAGCGCATTTTTGCTGTTGTCTCTTAATAGACCGTTTTCAGGGGGCGATTACTCGCCTGGGAACCCGCGCGCCCGCACCTTCCTCCTCTCCTGGTGCGTGCGAGGCGGTTTGAAGCGCGCGCCCTCATGCCTGGATGTGTGGGGCTGTCTAACAAGTTACGCGTGCTGTACGCCAACCTGTCGGGTTTTTTTTTTTCTTTTATCGTGATGTCATACAACATAAAATGGACAGAAAGCCAACGGGCAGTTTTCATGATTGTGCTAGGAACTACACGGAAAGGAAACTCTTGTCGGAGGAATTATGCGACGTGCATGACCATACGCGGAGAGTTCGCGGCTGCGTGCTCTCAAAGTTGTATCTTTCTGGACGAGGAGCAGCGGCATTCATGGATTTTAAACGGGAAAATCTTTGCACCCCCGAGAAGTTTGTGGGAATATCGGAGCCGCTAATTTTTCGTGAATATAGCACAACTAACCCAACACCGATGCTCAACCTCGGCTATGACCGCAAGGAGCATGCTCGAAAAGTCCCGCAACGATCGATCAGCTCGCCGAAGTATGAAAAACGGCAAGCATGTACCCTTTTACTGTCGCATGGTGTTTCTTCAACAGATAATATACGGCTCAGCTCTGCCCATTGCAGTGCAATTCTGCAATGACAGTGCGTTTAGCAGACAAGAGCAAAAAAGAAGAAAGAAAAAGAACGCACACATACAGTTCACTTCCGAGCCTGATCATGGGCTTCAACATGGGAGCGCATTGCGTGATATTGGGCGCCGCTATCACCTCACAGGTGGCAGAATCTCCAGCTACCTTCACTGTTGGGTATGGTAACCAAAACGGGCCGCAGTGCGTAGCCGGTCCTACCACAAATCCCTGCAATGTCTTCCCTGCGAACTCCATCTAGCCGTTCGCCGGAGCCGACGACCTCGGCAAGCCGACGGCCTCGGCAAGCCTCGGCAAGCCGTTCCTTTCTCGTGCCACAAACAGTAATCAGCGCCTGTCAACCGTGTTATTGAGTGAAAAAAAAGGAACGGGCCAAAAAAGAACACAAACCACCTGAAGGGATTAGCCAAACCTAGTCACCGCGCGCCCACGCACGAAACTCACGAGAAGAAAGCCATGGCATCCCCGAAGGCCGAGCTGCTGCTCGGCCAAAAAGTGTGGACATATGTGCGCTTTGCAAGCGGAAAGACTTCGCCGTAAATATACGGCACCACCGTACTTTCGCGGCGTCCTTTCTTAAAATCAATCACCATCACAGGCTCAAATCTTGTAAGGACGTTGCACAGGCTCATTTTCTTTATACACAACCCCAATGCAGGCGAAATTGAGCGTGCCAGGCCTAAAAAAATGACGAATGGGAGATAGATTTTTGAAAGCCGTCTAAGTATATCCTGATAGGGCTGATTTAAATAAGGTGGACGATACAGAGGATCTGGGAAAATTGAGTCTACCAGCGCAGCAGAAATCGCTTTGCGGCTCGCGTTCAAAATGTACTCCAGGCTAAACCTAACTTTCAGGAAAAGAAGTGAGTCAACGACTCCTTTTAGAAATCCGCAAGGAGTCTGTCAAATTCCTGCGGCATCTGATGACACTACTACGTTAGGAAGGTAATGAACTAATTGGATCTGTAACATATCACGCAAAAATGACTGCCCACTTTCTCGAAAGAAAAACAGTCCAGAAACAATTTGCCTAAGAGAGCGATTGACTAATCCGAGGCCACCACGATCAAGTGGATCGAACAGATTTTCGCGTCTCATGGATTCATAACTGGAGCTCCAAATAAATGTTGCAGATACACGATGCTATGCCTGAATGCGGAGTCGTGCGCAGTGCAGTACTTGCAGCACGTATATGAGACGGGTAACTAAAAACACGTTGCAAAGCGCGGCTGAACATCGACGAATTGCGCCCTTGCCAAGAGCTCACTTTAATTTGTAGCTTTTAAACTTCGCCGACCAATGACTGTTGCTATTCCTGTACTGTGAGATAGGGATACCTAAATAGCGCATGTCCTTTTTTTTCCCCGACTGAATGCCTGCATAGTGTGACGGCATTGTGGCCCATAGTGCACACCAAAAACCTGAGCTTTTTTCAATGTTAACGCTGGCTCCCGAAACCGCACAAAATTCTTCTGTAATTGGAAAGCCAGTTCTTACACTCATTTTTATCAGCACAGAAAAAGGCCACATCATCTGCATATGCAAGAAGCCAAATCTCATTTGACTGGCGATTTAAACTCTTTAAAATTTTGTTCTTTCAGAATGCTCGTGAAAAAGTGGTGCTGAATATAGGCGAAACAGAAGAGGCGACAAAGGAGATCCTTGTCTTACTGACGACAAAAGCCAGATCGGATCAGAGAGCGAACCATTCACTATTAGCCTCTTTGAGCCATAACATGTTCTGATACCTTTCAAGAGCTGGGATACGATATATGCTTTAGTATACTAAAGAGGAACGAATGATTCACCCTGTCGAAAGTCTGAATTCGCCCGATCCACCCGTACCATCGCAACGTGCCCATTCCTGTCAGCTACACACACTCTCGCAACATGGATGTTCGTCTGAATGGATAGACCTCTGAAGCAACATGTTTGGTGTTCACCTACCACAGACCTTATCACAAATTGTAAACGAGTCGCTAGCATCTTTTCAAACATTGTTTCATACATTGTAGCAACATCCAAGGCCTCGAGGTGCACCTGAGGTAATAATGGTGACAAGACGGTGCGAAAAAGCTGATAAAATTCAGTGGTAAGGCCACCTGAGGCTGGCGTCTTGTCTCTCGCTAACGTATCTATGCATTCAGTTACTTCAGTGATATCAAACTTTCCATTTGTATAATCACATTCATCCTTATTCAGCTCTGGTAGCAAAGTTATAAGCTTGTTAAAACAATAGCTATCGAATAATGATCAACATTGACGTTTGAAAGAAAGGGCAATTACAAATCACTGTATAGACTTCTGAGTAAATTACACGAACTTGAATGTCATGCGGGGAATAATATCGACGACATTCATAGCGTAAAAGCGCAGTTACAAGCCTTGTACGCAGAAAAATACAGGGGTGCACTTGTACGTGCGCGATCTATCCGTTTTCTGGAAGAACAGCCTTGTAGTAGGTCTCTAGGCGAAGAACGCCAGTAGGCGCTGTCTAAAGAAATTGTAGAGATAGAGTACGATGGAATTGTTGTCAATGAACGTACTCTAATAACTGAGACCGTTTTTGGA
>JABSTT010004469.1:0-22343 GCA_013339685.2 Hyalomma asiaticum
ACTTGTCCATGTTCTGTCGGCGATATCCAGTCTGGAAAACATTTCGAAGTGAACGAATCAAGAAAACGTAATGGCTTAAATGCACAAGCTCTGTTTAGAAAAAAATAAAACCACTGCGTCAATGATTTCATGCAACTTGGCCAAATAATAAATTCCGTCGTTCCCCGCAGGGGCGTCTGCGTGAGCAGACGTTTGGTGTGTGGCGACACCACGGACCCGAGCCAACGGGGGGGTTTCGACCCCCTCCCACGCCTAGCCGTGCGTGGCTCAGCCGTGTCCGGGGAAAAGGGGATCCTGGGGGTTGAGCCGACGCCGGGTGATTGGACCCTTAAGGCCCCCCGGAAGAGGCAACACACCCCTTTGGCCCCGGCTTCACGTAGACGGCACCTCCGGCCTGACCCGACCGGGGGAAATCGGCAGTCGCCTTTTCCTGTCTCTTTCTCCACATCTTCGTCTTTCTCTCTTACTTTACATCTGTCCTGTCTTCTCCTCTCTTCCATTTACTTCCAATTTTCTTGGCGGCGAGGGTTAACCTGGTGTGACGTGACCAACCTAGGTTATTACATATCTGGTTATAGCGGCAATGTACAGTTGGCATGGCAGGGCCGGCTTTGCCACCCCTGTTGTGTCCCCTTGTTGGGCTCGGTGGTGGGCGATTGCCATTGCCGCCGAACATATTATTCATCACATGGGATCTTCAAACCCTTTTTCAAATGATCGCCCCTTGAAACGGGGGCGCACCGATGCAGCCTTCTTCTTCTCCCCAAAACACAGAGAAACTTTTCCGAAATTTCACGTGATCCATTGTGAACAGACCTCTATGAAAGCACGCATAATCTCACCATTTCTTGTTTCAAGATGCCTGAGAGATACCATTGGCACCGGCTACAAGGCTACGAAGATGGCAAGCGGGGACTTGCTTCTCGAAGTCAGAGATAAAGAACAATATGAGAAACTTACACAACTTACAGCATTTGGAAACACTCCTGTCGTAGTAAGCGCGCACCGAACCATGAACACTATCAAAGGCGTAGTTTCCGATGAAGACCTGATGGAACTGACCGAAGAAGAACTATTGGATGGATGGAAAGATGAAAATGTAATCAATGTGCAACGAATTAAAATCAGACGAAACAACACTGACATTCCAACAAAGCATCTTATAATAACCTTTGGATCAACGACTTTACCTGAGACGTTAGAAACTGGCTATGTAAAGCTTAACGTGAGACCTTACATTCCTAACCCGCGGCGTTGTTTTAAGTGTCAGCGATTTGGTCACGCGTCGCAGGGCTGCCGAGGGCAACTCACCTGTGCAAAATGTGGTGCCAAAGAGCACCCCGCGGACGACTGCAATGAAGAAGCACACTGCGCCAACTGCGATGGCGGCCACCCAGCATATTCGAGAGCCTGTCCAGCCTGGAAAAAGGAAAAGGAAATATTAACCATAAAGGTAAAAGAAAATATCTCGTTCCGCGAAGCTAGACAACGTGTATCAACACTGTTTCCGCTCAGAAAGTCTTTCGCCGAAGTGGTGCAACAGGGGGCAGCACCACAGCGGCACTTGGCGACTCCCCGAGGCACGCGTAGCTTGCCGTCGGCGTCGCCCTCTGCCCCCCCGGTGGGACCAGCGAAGGCTGCCCCACCCTCCTCAAACTCTGCTACACCAGTAGCCTTTACTGCCTCTGGCATTGGTCAGGGCAGCCCAGAGGCTAGCACTGGCAAGGCAAGCGCTGGTGAAAGCCAGCGCAGCTTTGAACCCCAGCCGGTCCCATCGACCTCTGGTACGGTGGGCGACAAGGTCTCGCCGTCGGAGGCGAGACCATCTAGGTCAAGTATTCGCTCGAAAGAGCGCGTGTCCGGCGCGTCGCAAGATGCAATGGACACCACACCAAGCTCAGCGGCGCAGCTAGCGCCGAAGGAGCGGCGAGACACTCTCGACCGCTCCAAGAAGGACAAATCCCGTATTACAGGGCCTGGAAAGGGCCCCGTAAAGTAAGACAGCACATCTTTCTCTGTACACACAGCACATATTTACTCACAATGGATACACAAATTATACAGTGGAATGTGAGAGGCCTTATCAGAAACCTTGATGACATTCATGAGATTCTCCACGAACATTGTCCAAAAGTGCTGTGTGTACAAGAGACGCACCTGAACAGCAAACATACAAACTTTTTACGTCCCTATGTTATCTTTAGAAAAGATCGCGATGATTCTTTTGTTTCTTCTGGCGGTGTTGCCATAATAGTCGACCGAAGTGTTCCTTGTCAAAAACTGCATTTACAAACATCCCTTGAAGCGGTAGCCATCCGAGCGGTGCTTTCTAACAAACTTATTACGGTTTGCTCGTTCTACGTACCTCCACAATATCACCTACACAAACACGAATTTCAGTCCCTAGTTGATGAATTATCCCGAACCTTACGCCCTTCTTGGCGATTTTAACGCACACAGTGGCTTATGGGGTGATACCCGTACCGATGCTCGAGGGCGCCTTATTGAACAGTTTCTCTTCTCTTCAGGTGCATGTTTACTGAACAAGAAGGAATATACATATTACAGTATCGCGAACAAAACTTACTCCTCTATCGACCTCAGTATAGTTTCCCCGTCTATATACACCGAACTTACATGGGAAGTTATAAAAAATCCTTACGGGAGCGACCACTTCCCTATAGTACTGAGAGCACCAAACCAGCAGGAACCTGTAGCACACGCACCCCAGTGGAAGACTGAATCAGCCGATTGGGACAAATTCCGAGCTTTAACTGGAAATATTAATTCGGCAGACATGTCTACGTTAGAAATTGAGGCTGCAGTTGAGTACTTCACGGTTTTTCTCATTGACGTTGCATCTAAATGTATCCCTCAAACTACAGGACTTTCTAGGAAACGCCGCGTTCCGTGGTGGAACGAGGAATGTCGAAACGCACGTAGGAAACAAAATAAAGCATGGAGGCTGCTGCGAGATTCTCCTACGGATGAAAATCTCGTCAACTTTAAGAAAGTTAAATCTGAAGGCAGGAGAACGCGTCGACAAGCAAGACGGGAAAGTTGGCAGAAATTTCTATCAAGCATCAACTCGTACACAGATGAGGCAAGAGTGTGGAATAGAGTTAACAAGGTAAGAGGGCGACAAACACATTCACTGCCCTTGGTAAACACTGGGGGCGATAGCTTAGAAGACCAGGCAAACTGCCTGGGCGCACACTTCGAACACGTATCAAGTGCATCACACTACAATGAAACATTCAAACGATACAAAGCAGCAGTAGAAAGGCAGAAACTAGAACAAAAATGTGCGAAACACGAAGCATACAATGAGCCATTCAGCTTAGCTGAGCTACAGGCAGCACTAAGCTGCTGCAATGAATCTGCCCCCGGTGCCGACCGTGTCACATACGAAATGGTAAAGCAGCTTCCGTCTAAGGTAAAGCAAACTCTTCTTTCCCTGTACAATGCTATATGGGCTTCAGGGCGAATGCCACCCGCCTGGAAAGAAGCTATTGTCATACCTATTCTCAAACAAGGCAAGGACCCGTCTTCTGCATCCAGTTACAGACCTATAGCATTGACAAGTTGCCTCTCTAAAATCTTTGAAAAAATGGTCAACCGGCGATTGCTGTATTTTCTCGAGTCAAACAAGCTGCTTGATCCATACCAGTGTGGTTTTCGAGAGAGCCGATCAACCATAGACCATTTAATACGTATAGAGGCACAGATTCGTGAAGCCTTTGTCCATAAACAGTTCTTTCTGTCTGTTTTTCTCGACATGGAAAAGGCTTACGATACAACGTGGCGGTTTGGAATACTCAGAGATCTGTCACACTTTGGAATGTGTGGTAATATGTTGCATGTCATCCAGAGTTATCTGTCCAATCGGACATTCCGAGTTCGTGTGGGCAATGTCTTATCAAAAACTTTTGTGCAGGAAACAGGAGTGCCACAAGGTGGGGTGCTCAGCTGCACTCTGTTTATTATAAAAATGAATTCATTGTATCTGCACATCCCTCACAACATGTTTTATTCAACCTATGTCGACGATGTTCAGATAGGCTTTAAATCGTCCAACCTTGCTATATGCGAGCGCCAAGTTCAACTGGGCCTGAACAAGGTGTCTAAATGGGCGGACGTAAATGGGTTCACCCTGAATCCACAGAAAAGCGCCTGTGTCCTGTTTTCTAGAAAGAAAGGCATACACCCCGATCCCAACATTGAGTTGAATGGTGAGCGCCTGCCTGTAGAAATAGAGCATAAATTCTTAGGCATAATCCTAGACTCGAAGCTGACATTTGTGCCACATTTAAAGTATTTAAAGGACAAATGCATAAAAACAATGAACCTTGTGAAAGTCCTGTCCCGCACCACGTGGGGTAGTGATACAAAGTGTCTATTGAATTTATATAAGAGCCTTATACGATCACGCCTGGACTATGGCGCCATAGTTTACCACTCTGCGGCACCAAGCGCATTGAAGATGTTGGACCCTATCCACAACTTAGGCATCCGTCTTTCTACGGGTGCCTTCAGAACAAGCCCCGTAGAAAGTCTATATGTTGAATCAGATGAGTGGTCGCTCCGTCTTCAGAGAACATACTTATCCTTCGTCTATTTCCTCAAAGTAAAGGCAAACAGAGAACATCCTGCATTCACAACAATAAATGATATGTCCAGCGCCCAAATTTTTCAGAATCGCCCTGCTTTGAGAGAGCCCTACTCCTTGCGAGTGAGGGCTCTTGCTGAAGAAATGAATGTGGGTCTTCATGAACACGATTTAATGCCTCCTCCTGTTCAACTTCCACCATGGCAGTGGCAGCTGGTTGAATGCGATATGTCTTTTGTAGGTGTCACAAAGTACGCGCCAGCCGCACACGTCCGTATGCACTTTTTAGAACTGCGGCATAGATACTCGTGTGCGGAATTCTTCACCGATGCTTCGAAGACTCACATTGGGGTATCGTATGCGGCGGTCGGTCCATCATTTTCCGATGCAGGCAGTCTGCATCCAAACACTAGCATTTTTTCAGCAGAGGCGTATGCCATACTAGTAGCACTTAAACACATTGAACAGTCAGATATACAAAGAGCAGTCATATACACAGATTCCTTAAGTGTGGTGAAAGCTTTAAGCACTCCCAAGAGCTACAAAAATTCTGTAATTATATCTCTATATAGAACCCTTTGTATTGCATATGCATCCAAGCAGAAAGTCGTGCTGTGCTGGGTGCCTGGGCATCGCGATATTGAAGGGAACGAGCTAGCTGACCAACTGGCCGCATCTGTACAGATGAACGTTCCCAACATATCTGTGGGTGTCCCGGCGTCGGACCTGAAACCCTACTTGAGGCAGAAACTCAGGGCTTACTGGCAGCACCTATGGGACAGAGAAAAGCAAAATAAATTACACGTTATAAAGCCCTATCTCGGAAACTGGCCGCCAATATCAAAGATACGTTGTACACAAGTAACACTTTGCAGACTTAGGATAGGACACACACATAGTACACATACATACCTTCTGTCCGGTGGCGATCCACCCATGTGTAATCACTGTGGTGAACCCCTCAGTGTGGTCCATATCCTCGTGCAATGCAAGCAACTAGAAGTCCAGAGAAAAAAGCATTTCCCACTACCATTCAGAGAACATCTCCCACTACATCCATGTATGTTTTTAGGCAGAGAGCCACTTTTTAAATATGAATCACTTCTCGCGTTTTTAAAAGACATACGTAGTTTCCATGTTATCTACTCAAGTGACCTGTAGCACGGCCTCTCAAGAGACCGCTGCTGCGGTAATTATCTAAAGAATGCACCTTCCTCCCTGTCCTTCGGATCAAAGGCCATGGGCAGGAATTCGTGCTGTCTTAATACTTTAGCTTTTAGAACTGTCATCACTTTCATGCATTGCATACCCATAGACCACCACATCCGCCCATGTCATAATTTTATATTTGATATGTTTTTACGCCTCTATACAGCAACTTGATTTTAGGCTCCTTTACAGCCACATACCACCCAACCATCAAATTCCTTGGTCATCGCTAACATGATATCATAGGACTGGCGCTCTTTGGCCACATTTGGCCCTTGCGCCACAAAACACCAAACATCATCATCATCATCATCAAATTCCGTCGTTCCCTTTAGGACAACGTAAAACAAGCCATGTATGGCCTGTGTCAGTATAGAAGAAACAAAGGAACCCTCCCGACCGCTTCCCCGCAGGGGCGTCTGCGTGAGCAGGCGTTTGGTGTGTGGCGACACCACGGACCCGAGCCAACGGGGGGATTTCGACCCCCTCCCACGTGTCGCCGTGCGTGGCTTAGCCGTGTCCGGGGAAAAGGGGATCCTGGGGGTTGAGCCGACGCCGGGTGATTGGACCTTTAAGGCCCCCCGGAAGAGGCAACACACCCCTTTGGCCCCGGCTTCCTGTAGACGGCACCCCCGGACTGATCCACCCGGGGGAAATCGGCAGTCGCCTTTTCCTCTCTCTCTCCTCTCACATCTTCGCCTTTTTCTCTTACTTTACATCTGTCCTGTCCTCTACTCTCTTCGGTTTATTTCCACTTTTCCTGGCGGCAAGGGTTAACCGTGTGTGGATAGCCTACCTAGGTTACTTCATATTAGGTTATAGTGGCGGCGTACGGCTGGCGTTGTGCAGGACTGTTTACCAGCCCTGCCGCGTCCCCGTGTTGGACTCCGTGGTGGGTGGTCGGCGCCGTTGCCGAATATATATATGTATTGATGGCAAGGTCTCTTTCCGCACTTTCCGATCGCCCCCATAAAAGGGGGCGCACCGATGACATTTTCAAGTTCACTGGACGAGAACCAGCTACCTTTCCTCTTTATCACGTTATTCATTGTGAAGCTCCGAACAAGACTGTCAGACAGCTATCCCCCTTTCTGGTGGCCAAGTGCCTCACTGAGGCCATAGGAGAAGGGTATAAAGCAAACCGATTAGCAAGTGGCGACCTTCTCCTCGAAATCAAGGAAAAAAATCAATATGACAACCTTAAGAACCTAGTGAGATTTGGGGACTTCCCCATAACTGTAAGCCCTCACCGCTCACTGAACTCCGTCCGAGGTGTTGTCTCTGACGATGACCTCAAAGACCTCACAGATGCAGAACTCTTGGAAGGATGGAAAGAACGAAATGTAACACAGGTTCAGCGTATAAAACTAAGACGAGACAACCAAGAAATTGCTACAAAACACTTAATAGTCACCTTCGCATCAAGCGTACTCCCGGAAACTCTCGAAACAGGCTACATTAAACTTCGGGTCAGACCATATATCCCAAATCCTCGGCGCTGCTTCAAATGCCAAAGATTCGGACATGGCTCCCAAAGTTGCCGCGGCAAGCTGACATGTGCAAAGTGTGGTGCCAATGACCATGCAGCAGACGACTGCACAGGCACAGTCCATTGCGTAAACTGTCAAGGCGATCATCCGGCCTACTCTAGGTCATGCGATACATGGAAACGAGAAAAAGAGGTCATAAGTATAAAGGTTAAAGAAAATATCACTTACAAAGAAGCACGTCAGAGAGTTTCCTTACTTTTTGGCAAGAACTTATCTTACGCCGGAGTGGTGCGACAGGGGGCAGCCCCACAACGGTTTTCGGCGTCGACCTGTGCTACTGGAACAGATAGCGCAGGACGGCCACCAGCCCCCCAGGTGAGCGTAGCCATAGCTGCCTCACCCTCACAAAAGAGTCCGGCCACACCTGTGGCCACTGCTTGCGCTGGCAAGAGCCAGCGCAGCTGTGATGCGAAGGCGGCCCCATCGACCTCTGGGTTGGTGGGCGCCAAGGTCTCGCCCTCAAAAGCGAGACTCCAAAAGAAAACACGCTCGCAAGAGCACGTGTCCAATGTCTCGCAAGAGCCAATGGACACTACCAGTAGTCAGATGGCGCAGCCAGCGCCAAAGGAGCGGCGAGACTTGCTCGACCGCTCCAGGAAAGAAAAAATCCCTATTACAGGGCCTGAAAAGGCTCTCTAAAATATATTCTCACTTCGAACACACAGCCCAACTTTCACTTACAATATGGATGCAGTAATACAATGGAACGTCCGTGGTCTACTTCGAAACTTGGATGACATCCAAGAACTTCTTCGGAAATTTAATCCGAAGGTGCTATGCGTGCAAGAAACGCACCTAAGTTCGAAAAACACCAACTTCCTCCGACAGTACATAACTTACCGTAAAGATCGCCAGGACGTTGTCACCCCTTCTGGTGGAGTAGCCATCATCGTCGACAAAGGCATAGCATGCCAGCACTTGCAGCTCCGAACAGCCTTAGAGGCTGTAGCTGTCCGGGCTGTCCTGTTTAATAAGCTCATAAGCATCTGCTCTATCTACATACCTCCAAGTTATCAACTGCACAAAGAGGAATTACAGTTATTGCTAGAGCAATTACCCGAACCTTTCCTTCTCCTTGGTGATTTTAATGCGCACAATATCTTATGGGGCGACCGTCGCTGCGATGCACGAGGTCGTTTGATCGAGAAACTTCTTATCTCCTCTGGGACATGTCTGTTGAATGCAAAGGAACCGACATTTTATAGTTTCACCAGCAAGACGTACTCATCCATAGACCTTAGCATTGTTTCACCGAACCTTTTACAGGATCTCCAGTGGGAAGTCATTAAAAACCCTTATGGAAGTGACCACTTCCCTTTAATACTGAGAACAACACCAAACGGGAATGGACTGCAGCCACAGGCACCTCGCTGGAATGTTGATAGAGCAGACTGGGAGAAGTTTCAAACTCTTACTAGCGGAATCTCATGGGCTGACATGTCTTGCTTGGGAATCGATGGTGCTGTTCAATACTTTACAACTTTTATAATCGATGCAGCATCTAAAAGTATATCCGAGGTTACAGGTGTGCCGTGTAGACGCCGCGTTCCATGGTGGAATGAAGAATGTCGCAACGCCCGTAAAAATCAAAACAAAGCATGGGCGTTGCTACGTGACTCCCCCACTGCGGAGAACCTAACAAATTTCAAGAAGGTAAAGTCTGAGGGCAGGAGAACCCGCCGACACGCCAGAAGAGAAAGTTGGCAAAAGTTCATAACAGGCATAAACTCCTATACAGATGAGTCTAAAGTATGGAACAGGGTTAACAAGGTGAAAGGCCAACAAACATATTCTATACCTCTCGTAAACACAGAGGGAGACAGCTTGGAGGCCCAAGCAAACTCCCTCGGTGAACACTTTGAACTTGTTTCTAGTTCCTCACACTACTCTGCCACATTTAAAAGATACAAAGTAAGAGTAGAAGGTCAAAAGTTACAACGAAATTGCGCAAAATATGAGGCATACAACCAGCCATTTGGTTTAGCTGAGTTGCAGGCATCACTTAAGAGTTGTAAAAAATCTGCTCCAGGTCCTGACCGCGTAATGTACGAGATGCTTCAACACCTCCCTGCCGATACACAAAAAACTCTCCTGTCCCTCTATAACGCAGTATGGTCTGCTGGTAAGATTCCGTCTACTTGGAAGGAAGCGATTATAGTTCCTATATTAAAGCAGGGCAAAGACCCCTCTATGGTTTCCAGCTACAGGCCTATAGCACTGACAAGCTGCCTCTGCAAAGTGTTCGAAAAAATGCTAAACCGCAGACTACTGCATTTCTTAGAAGCCAACAAATTGCTCGACCCATACCAGTGTGGGTTTCGAGAGGGTCGATCTACCACCGACCACCTCGTACGCATTGAGGCACAAATTCGCGATGCTTTTGTCCATAAACAATTCTTCTTGTCAGTATTTCTCGATATGGAAAAAGCCTATGACACCACGTGGAGGTTTGGCATACTGAAAGACCTCTCACACTTTGGCATAGGTGGCAATATGTTTAATGTCATAGAAAGCTACTTGTCCAGTCGAACATTCCGCGTTCGAGTGGGCAATGTTCTATCGCGCTCTTTTGTGCAGGAAACCGGCGTGCCGCAGGGTGGGGTGCTTAGCTGTACTCTGTTTATTATAAAAATGAATTCACTGCGTCTGTACATCCCGCATAACATATTCTATTCAACTTATGTTGATGACGTCCAAATAGCGTTCAAGTCGTGCAGCCTAGCGATATGTGAGCGCCAGGTCCAGCTTGGCCTGAACAGGGTGTCGAAATGGGCAGACGAAAATGGGTTCAACCTGAACCCACAAAAAAGCACTTGTGTCCTTTTCTGCAGAAAAAGAGGCCTCCATCCAGAACCTGACATTCATCTGAAGGGTGAGCGCCTACCTGTAAATACTGAACATAAATTTCTGGGCATAATTTTTGACTCGAAGCTCACGTTTGTACCGCAGATAAAACATCTTAGGCACAAGTGCATGAAGACAATGAATATTTTAAAGGTATTGTCGCGCACAGCTTGGGGCAGCGACAAGAAGTGTCTACTCAACTTGTACAAAAGCCTCATACGTACACGTCTAGACCATGGAGCTATAGTCTATCAATCTGCCACGCCAAGTGCCTTGAATATGCTGGACCCTGTCCATCATCTAGCTATCCGTCTTTCCACAGGCGCCTTTAGGACAAGCCCTGTGGAAAGCCTCTATGTAGAAGCCAATGAGTGGTCGCTTCACTTACAAAGATCGTACTCCTCTTTTGTATATTTTCTCAAGGTTAGCACAGACCATGAACATCCTGCCTACTCTACTATGAATGACTTGTCCAGTTCGCTCATATTTCAGAACCGTCCTGCTGTGAGAGAGCCCTATTCGTTGCGTGTAAGAGGCCTGGCTGAGGAAATGGGCGTTCCACTCCTCGAATATCGTCTCATAGCCCCTGCTAAGCCGCTCCCACCATGGGAGTGGAGAATTATACACTCTGATGTATCTTTCGTTGAAGTCACAAAACATGCCCCTGCCGCGCATATCCAGATGCACTTCCTGGAACTTAAGCATAAGTACCCTCGTCCAGAATTCTACACGGACGCATCCAAATCGATTTCTGGTGTCTCCTACGCAGCAGTTGGTCCAGGCCTTTCTGATACGGGTGCTCTGCATCCTGAAACAAGCATATTTACAGCGGAAGCCTATGCAATACTGTCAGCAATTAAGCACATCAAGGAACAAAAAATACAAAAATCAGTTATATACACAGACTCTCTAAGCGTTATAAGAGCATTAAAAACTGTCCCGAAGCGCACAAACCCAGTACTTGCGTCACTGTACTCGCTCTTATGTGCCATTTATGCGTCTGAGCAGGATGTCGTGTTGTGCTGGATACCAGGGCACCGAAACATTAGAGGAAACGAGTTGGCTGACCGGTTGGCTGCAGCCGCCCACATAAATGCTTTTGACTCATCAATGGCAGTCCCTGCTTTGGACATAAAACCTCATCTTCGCAAAATGATCAGGATGCACTGGCAACGTTTGTGGGACATGCAAACAAATAATAAACTACATGTTATAAGGCCATGCTTAGGGATCTGGTCGACAACAACGAAATCAAGACGAAAAGAAGTCCTATTCTGTAGACTCAGAATAGGACACACTTACGCTACCCACAATTACCTCCTGGCCGGAAGCGAACCTCCAACCTGTAAAATGTGTGGAGAAGCATTGACAGTGGTTCACGTTCTAATAGAATGCCAAGAATTAGAACATCTGAGAAAGAGGTACTTTAGCAGACGTTACCTAGAGAACATTCCTTTTCACCCTGCCATGTTTTTAGGTAACGAACCTATCTTTAAACAAGAGGCAGTTTTAGCATTTTTAGAGGAGTCTAAGGCACTAGAGGTCGTACACACCTGGAACTCCTAGCACACCCTCGTCAAGAGGATGTTGCTACGGCTGTACTTGCGTGTACGCACTCGCCTCGAGACCCTTGATCGCAAGGGGACTCTGAGGCTGTAGTGTTTTTAATTATCTCAGACGTAACTACATGATTTTAAAACACATTTTATACTCATTGCACACCCTCCGTTGGCATCCTCACCATAATTTTATTACCTGCATTCGTTTTAGGCACGTTTGGTGCGTATGATTTTAGGCCCCTTTACAGCCACTTCACATCAAGGCACTCTCATAGATCACAGCATTGCTTACACATTTTCATTGCTCTTGGCGCTCTTTGGCCGTGATCAGCCCTTGTGCCAATAAACGCCAGACATCAATCAATCAATTTGGGCCAAATATTATTGCACTGCACACTCCAGGGAATCCAAGATATTGTTTCGAGCACAGCTGGAAAGCGCCCGCTCTTCTTTCAACAAATGACATCACTGGAGGCGCCGGCTAATTCGCTTGAAAAAAAAAATGAGCAGCGTTGGCTGATTTCATGAGAACGGGAGATAATCTGCTATGCTTTATTTGTTCGTTTTAAATTAAACAAATGAAGGAAATGGGCGTGTATCTCTTAAAGGACTGAAAAAAAGCAAGTGGCGTAGTCGTAGCCCCGGTGACGTCACTTACTGAAATTAAGAGCAGGCGCTTTCCAGCTGTGTTTAAAACCAAATTGCGAATTCATTGGTGCGTGCAGTGCATTAATATTTCCCTGACATGTTCACAGGAGCATCCTCCATAGACCTGCGCCATTCTCTGACTATATTCAAAAGTGTTGTAACTTGTAAGGCCCCTTTTAAATCCCGGAAAAATTGAAACCGATGCACTAATAAAGTACGCTGCCCGTACACTAGTTCGAATGCTTTCAACTTCTCGAATGAATATTTTTCGCTTAAAAGAACAGCCTAAATGTAGGGTAAACAATAAGCCAGAGTCATTTGCCTGAGTTAATTGAAAAAAAAAATGTCAGATGGTCTATACGACAGTAAATACTAATATGATAGCATCGTTGTAACGCGCCTGCGGAACTTTTTTTTTATTACAATCTGAGGCAAATTAACTGAAAGACCCTTTGTAATAAACTTCAGTGACCTTGTTAATATTTCACCAAACATATGAATAAGAAATTTTTGTTTTTGTTTTCTTGAGGTAAACGCAGAAAGAACTACAAAAATAGAAATTATTCAACTTCAATGCAAGCACTTAGATCAAGCAGTTAGTTCGTTGAGCATGCCCTGTGGGCTTTGATCGAGTCGGACCCGCTTCTGTGATTTTAAATGTAGTGCTTCAAAATAAGGGCATAGAGAGGGAGCATAACCAGAAAGGTGTCTGCTTTTGCTATGTTCTTTTCACCTCTTGTTCGTGCTAGAGATGGTGACATTTCACTCACATATCACATTCAAATGCCTAGGTTCGCACTGTTGAGCAAAACCGACGGGTGTCACACCTGGCGGCTGTTGCAAGCGCACTCCCACTACTGCACAAATTTGTCCGCTTTATAGCTTTGAAAAGTGTAGAGCTTGTCTTGAATCTTAGGTGCTGTACGCGGTTGACGTACAGCATAGTGGCGTACACTCAGTCTTTATATCCTGCCCAATCAGTCAACACAAACCGCATCAGTCGCGTGCCTCGAGGCCCAGCTTCCTCTGCCAAATACTGCGGTACGGCGCAGCCGTTGGCGTAGAAGCGGATTTCAGGAGCAAATTAAACGATAAAATGGACTTGTTTCAGTATTTTCACTTGTGCTTTATTATTATTATTATTATTATTATTATTATTATATTATTATTTAGTGCACTAAAACATAAAGACCGCGCACACAGGAAGAATAAATTTTCCCCATCAGCTCATTTGAAGGAAGAATTTTGTCGTTTTCGTACTCTTTGTAAACGCCTATATAAACGGGATCACAGTGTATATATTTCATTTTTAGAAAAAAGCGTGTCTGACAGGCCAGCAGAGTTTTGGAAGTATGTGCGCAAACGGTCGAGCAAAAGTGGCGAGTCCTTCAGGATACTGGATCCAAATGGAGTAGAAGTTCAAGCCGTTGCTGACTGCTTTGCCATGCATTTCTCATCTGTTTATAGGTCACCAGCCTCTGTAGATAGTAACGGTGGACGGGTTAAGGCAGTTGGCACAGCTGATGCTGTGTCGCTAGATGAAGGTTCAATTTCAGAATGCATTAAGCGCTTGAAACCATCCTTTTCAGCTGGCCCAGATGGCATCCCCTCCGCCATACTAAAAGCCTATGGCAGTATACTTGTACCAGTATTGACGTCGATATTTAATAAGTGTCTGCATGCTTCAACTTTTCCTAGCATGTGGAAAACTGCTCGTGTTTTCCCAGTATTTAAGTCTGGCTGTAAAAGTGACGTCTCGAACTACCGCCCTATTTCCCTTCTTTGTGCTGCATCAAAAATCTTTGAGCTTGCTCTTCACAAAATATTGTCTTTTGATGTAAAAAATTCATTGATTGCGAATCAGCATGGGTTTCTCACTGGCCGCTCAACTGTCACTAATCTTGCCAGTTTCATGATGCAAGTCTCCACGCCCATATCGCAGAGAGGACAGGTAGACACTATTTACTGTGACCTTAGCAAAGCTTTTGACGTTGTCAGCCATTCGCTGCTTGTGGATAAACTTGCGCACTTTGATGTTGATTATTCAATTGTGAATCTACTGCATAGCTATCTTCTGGATAGATCATGTTATGTTGCCGTAAATGGCCAAACATCCTTTTCCTACAAAGCTACTAGTGGGGTTCCTCAAGGGTCCGTACTGGGCCCACTCCTCTTTTTAATTTATGTTAATGATGTTTCTTCTGTCATTCGGAATTCTTCTTTCCTTTTGTATGCCGATGACATAAAGATATTTAAGGAAATTCATTCAGTTCTCGATTGTCGCTTGCTGCAATCGGATTTGTGTTCTTTCTCTGAATGGTGCAGGAGCAATAACCTCTCCCTAAATATTTCAAAAACCAAGGTAATGAGTTTCACTCGAAAAACATCTAGTGTGCCATTTTTATATTCTGTCAATTCTGTGACGTTGTGTAAGGTTTGTGAGATCAATGATCTAGGTGTTCTTTTTGATAGCACCTTACACTTTTCTGCTCATGCTAAGCGTGTTGCTTTGCGGGGTCTTCGCACCCTAGGCTGTGTTTGCAGAATGTCTAGAGAATTCCGTTCTCCTATGTCCTTCCACAAAGTGTACACTGCGATATGTCTTCCTCAACTTGAGTATGCATCTGTGATCTGGAATGGCATTTCTAATTCCAGCAGCAACGCCATTGAGCGAGTCCAGAAAAAGTTCCTGAACATCTATAACCATAGGTTCGCTAGAAATGGCCCTGATTCTTGCATTGGCACTGTTGGATCACTATTACTGCCATCACTACACTGCCGGAGAAAACGCGCTGATCTGTTATTTCTTTTCAAGCTTGTGCATGGTATCATATTCTGCCCTGTACTGCTCAAATGTCTTAATTTCCGAATTCCACGTAAGCTGACCAGAGAGAATAGACCTTTTCAAGTAACCGCCTGCCTCTGTGAACATTCGACCGTTGACAGGATACAACGTCTCTACAATGCTTACTTTTTAGAGCTCGATGTTTTTCACAGCTCCCAATCGCTGTTCTGCTCCGAGCTTTGCACTGTACTAGCATAGTGTCGTACACTGTTGATATTTTTTTTTTCTTGTTTTGCCTGCGCATAGTTGTATATGGGCAATTTTATAGCGTTTTTTTTTATTCCTGTTATATTATTATGAATTTTGGCCTATCTTGCTTTTTATTAGTTTTTTCTGTAGAGTCTCCTTATTGTATTGTTTCTTGTATTTTTTTTCTCCGTGCGCCAGTACAAAGACCTTACGGTTGTTCCTGGGCACGTTAAATAAACACTTGATTGATTGATTGATTATTATTATTATTATTATTATTATTGATGTTAACCCACACGCAGAATGAGATAGAGGAAATAGCATGTGAAAAAGAGTTATCGAGTGGCACAGTATTGTTCGATGTAATTCTTCAGTGTACATGGTTGATTGATGCTCGTTGAGTGGAAGAAACGCTTCGATATTTTCACGTTATTTATTTACATGCATTTGCAGCTTTAAACAAACGTAATTCCAAATGCACCAAACAAATCTCTTCGGATCGGTCGTCGTTGGGTCCCTTCTCGTCCGCTCTCCGAGTCGTTCTTGCCGTTCGTTCTCACGGTCCCGCTTCTACAATCCCTTTGTTAGCTCCCCCCGTATGTCCCTCTCTCACTAGTTTGAGTGACAGTTGTCGTGCAGTACTTAGAAGCATTGTTAGAAAAGGCAAAACCCCGGCTAATGGTCGTTCCGTGGTTTTCAAGAAACGCAAATATATATATATATATATATATATATATATATAAAGAAAAAGGAAGGGCGCACCTGCATTCTCAACAAGTATAGCGCAACGTTGCATTAGAACAACGTTTGCGGTGCAGGGCTACGTTAGTTCGAATGGCCCACACCACAGTACTGCGGCCAAAGAACACATGGTTGGCGTGCTGCCGGCAGGCCTGGACACAGGGAATGCAAACCACAGTGCACATACGCGGGCGACTCGCAGAATTATCCTTCGTAAACAGTTCCACTGCCTCTTTTTAAGCTTTGGCGACAACAGCTAGCGTTGTGTTTCTGACACGTTCATGCAGATTATACATATATAATGATTGTCTTCAGTGCGAATTCCTCTGTTCCTTGTTTCGTTATTTTGCCTTTCTTTTACTCCAGCAAAAAACGTTTGTTCATTGCAGCCTAAATAACTGTACAGTGTGAAAAAGTACTTATGGTTGTGCTTGTGCATATTACAGCATTGTACTGCAATTATTGTACTATTTCTTGCCACTTTTGGTGCTTTATTTGTTTGTGTGCCCTGTTTGCACGCTGTGCGAATCATGCAATAAACTTTTATACAGCATTTGTTTCTCAATGTTTTATGCTGATGATAGGGTAAAACGATCACTCGCAATGCACCACACATCTCCAACCTGGCCGATTAATAAATACCATTTAAATGTCTGAAAAGAGGCATGCAGAGACTAGCCAGCCGGAGCGGGAAGAAAAATACGCAGGAGGTACTCCTGGCGCGTCACACAGAATTCCTGGCCCGCCGGACTGAAATAATAAAAAATAATCCAGATGCACCACACAATGACTCCGGTCAGCCGGAGTGAAAAACAGCAATAATTAGTCCGGAGGCGTCACGTAAAAACTCCGGCGCGCCGGAGTAGCATACAGCAAAATGTAGTCCGGAGGCAGCACACAACTCCGGCTAGCCGGAGTGAAAAACAGTGAAAATTAGTCCGGAGGCACCACGCAAGAACTCCGGCCCGCCGGAGTGAAAAACAGCGAAAAGTAGTCCGTAAGCACCACGCAATAACTCCGGCGAGCCGGAGTGAAAAATAGTAAAAAGTAGTCCGGAGGCACCACGCAATAACTCCGGCCAGCCGGAGTAAAAGCTTTACTCTGGAGGTCCGGAGTAGAAAAAAACTCCCAATAAGGGGGTCGCTAGAGGACAGGCATTTTACTCCCACCTGGGAGTATTTTTCTTTTAGTGTGTACTGGCAGGTGCCTATCGATAAAGCTGACCGCCCCAATACTGCGTTCGTGACTCCTGACGGCTTGTACGAGTTCAACGTGATGCCGTTTGGCCTTTGCAACGCCCCCGCTACGTTCGAGCGTCTTATGGACAACCTACTGCGAGGTCTCAAATGGCACACGTGTCTCTGCTATCTGGACGACGTCGTAGTTTTTTCAAAGGACTTCAACACCCACCTCATGCGCCTCGCAGCCGTCTTGGATTGTCTTACAAATGCTGGGCTCCAGCTCAATTTGAAGAAGTGTCATTTTGCGGCCCGGAGGCTTACCATCTTAGGGCACGTTGCCAGCAAGGACGGTGTTCTGCCCGACCCTGCAAAACTTCGAGCCGTCGCCGAGTTTCCTAAGCCGTCAACACTCAAGGAACTCCGGAGCTTTATAGGACTATGTTCCTATTTTCGCCGGTTCGTCCGTAATTTTGCATCGGTAATGGCGCCTTTGACAAAGCTACTTGCTGACAGCCAAGGCATATCGGCGTGATCTTCCGCGTGCGATGACGCATTCACAACGCTGCGTCACCTTCTGACGTCACCGCCGATTCTCCGTCACTTCGACCCCGACGCTCCTACTGAAGTCCACACGGATGCCAGTGGAGTTGGCCTTGGCGCTGTTCTTGCTCAACGCAAGTCTGGTTTCGACGAGTATGTCGTCTCCTACGCCAGCCGAGCTCTCACCAGAGCTGAAGAAAATTATTCGGTCACAGAAAAAGAGTGTCTGGCCATCGTTTGGGCAATCACAAAATTTCGACCTTATGTATATGGCCGTCCGTTTGACGTCGTGACTGATCATCACGCCCTGTGCTGGTTAACGTCGCTAAAGGATCCATCTGGCCGCTTAGCCCGTTGGGCATTACGTCTCCAAGACTATGACATCCGTGTCGTCTACAGGTCAGGCCGCAAACATTCCGATGCCGACGCTCTTTCCCGCTCGCCACTTCCCCATGAGTGTCGCGCTGAGTCTGCCTCCAGCTACGATTTGGTGTCGCTTGCATACACTGACATGCCGTCCGAGCAGCGCCAGGACCCTTGGATAGTCTCTCTAATTGAGTACCTATCTCATGCGTCTCCACGTACCGCCACCCGTTCACTGCGGGCGCACAGCTCGGCATTTCACCATCCGTGATGGCCTCTTGTATCGCCGCAACTACTTATCTGATGGACGCAAATGGTTGCTGGTAATCCCTCGTCATCTACGTGCCGATATCTGCGCCTCCTTTCACGCGGACCCACAATGTGCCCACGCCGGTGTAGTAAAAACATATGCACGCCTCCGGCTGCGCTACTACTGGCGTGGAATGTACCGCTTTGTTCGGCAGTACGTACGTTCATGCTCCCTGTGCCAACGTCGCAAGAGCCCACCGAACACAATCACTGGACCACTTCAGCCACTGCCGTGCCCCTCCCGACCTTTTGATCGCATCGGAATTGACTTGTACGGTCCCCTTCCCTACACACCTGACGGCAACCGCTGGGTGATTGTCGCTATTGACCACCTGACGCGCTATGCTGAAACTGCCGCGCTGCCAGAGGCCACAGCACATGAAGTCGGCTTATTCATCCTTCACAAACTTGTTCTTCGCCACGGCGCGCCTCGTGAGCTACTCAGCGATCGCGGACGTACGTTCCTCTCCGAAGCCGTCGAAGCCCTCTTGCGTGAATGCAACGTTGTCCACCGGACAACTAGCGCATACCATCCACAAACCAACGGAATGACTGAGCGCTTTAACCGTACGCTGGGCGACATGCTCTCCATGTACGTGTCCGCTGACCATACCAATTGGGATCGCCTATTACCATTTGTCACCTATGCCTACAACACCGCCACTCAGTCTACAACAGGCTTCTCTCCCTTCTTTCTTCTTTACGGCCGCGAACCTTCGTCATTTATGGACACTATTCTTCTGTATCGCCCGGACGCGTCAGAATCCACGCCTTTATCTGAAGTCACCACGTATGCCGAGGAATGCCGACAGCTCGCCCATTCCCTTACCGCTCAAGACCAAGTGCGACAGAAGGACCGCCATGACGAAAACCTGCCTTCTCGGTCATATTCTCCAGGAGCGTTGGTCTGGCTTCGCGTTCCCTCGTCCGCTCCTGGCCTTTCCACGAAGCTACTGCCCAAATATCAAGGCCCTTACCGTGTCCTGCGTCAAGCATCTCCGGTCAACTATATCATTGAGCCTGTCGAACCATCCACAGACCGCCGCCGTCGGGGCCGCGAAACTGTTCATGTCGATCGACTGAAGCCGCACTATGACCCACCAGTCGTACCTGTTCCTTAGGTCGCCAGGATGGCTCCTTTTCATCGGGGGAGTAATTGTAGTATAAATAGGGCGCATGTAGGAGAGCCAGCAAAAGAGGAAGACGAGGACAGTTGTTGCTGCTCGTGCTTGCTCCGCTTGAACGGCTGGTCGATTCGGCTCTGCTGTCTTCAATAAACGCCTCACTAGCTGAACGCTAAACGCGTACTTTCACAATGAACATGCAGATTTGCAGTGTGTCGTCGTGTCTCATGTTAAATGACAGTGATGGGATGCTTGGAAGTTTACGCTTCCACAGTGAGCTTTTGGCACAGCCTAGTGTTTTGGATGCTCCTACTATTGTAGTATAATTGAAACAGTGAATTAATGCTTCACTTAAACACTGTCATAAGTTGCAGATACTCAGTCTTCAAACAATCACCAGTACATGAAGTAGCTTTAAGAAAAAAAAAGAGTATCATAATGAAAATTTTCGCTCTTATGCATGCATACTCTAATGAGGCAGGTCAAGGAGGGGGAGTGGTGTTGAGCTGGGGCAGTAAACTTGGTGAGGGCATAGACAAGCTGCTGCAGCAGGCACTCGATGTCATCTGGCACCCTGAACTCCTGCACCACACTGTAAACAAAAATTACCCGAGAAGGGAGGTTTTACCAGCGCGTCCACCGAAAAAACTCCCATGCCCCGACCATTTACTCCGTCATAGCGGAGTGAATTCGGCGCATGACATCATTTTACCACCATTGCTAAGTGACGGAGTATAAAAACGACATGACCTTATTATACTACCCACACGGAGTTTCAGTTCACGTGGTCCCAACCCCCACATGGGAGTTTTTAACAGCCGTCTTCGGTTGCGACGCTCTTGCGGCGGTGTGGTGTGTGTGTGTATGCGCGCTTGAGCTCGCGCGTCTGTTTAGTGCTTCCGTGTGATGCTCCAGTGCATTGCTTGGTTCGACGAATCGTCGGTGGGATTTGTATCTGTGCGTGCTCGCACGTGTGCTTAGTGCGTCCAAGTGAAGCGCCACTTCGTTTTTTTAAACGAGTCTTGAGTGCGCAGTGAGTTTGCAACGGCCGATCAGTGTTCTGTGTAAACGTGTCAAGGCTCTTTCCACTGGTGACCGCTCTGCTCCTCCAGCCAGACGCCGAATGCCGCGCATCGACCAGACCACCACAGTGATGCGCGAATCGGAAATATTTTGTTACGAAGTGGCTGGGGCACCACCGCCCAGCGAGTGTTGACGTGGTTTTAGGCTTCCGAAATTATCAAGATTGTATGCGGACAAGCCAGGATTATCGGAAAGCAAACGTCAAGGCTATCGACCAGAAGGAGAAAGGACCAAAAGGATACCAAATTTACCCAGGTAGATCGAATATTAATAAAATTATGCAGGAAATTGTCCCGGACCACGCCTAGGCTTAGCTGGCTTCAGCAAAAGCTCATACATTGATGTAAACATAAACTCCCATATAGGTACCCGCAAGAGCTCCGCGATGGATGTAAACAAATACTCCCATAGCTACCCGCAAAAGCTCCTCGATGGATGTAAATACAGCTGCGGTCAAGCGGAGTAAATCTTTTACTCCGCATGACCGGAGTATATTAAACTCTCATCAGGGAATGCGCTAGAGGACAGGTCCATTTACTCCCATCTCGGGTAATATTTGTTTACAGTGCAGGCGCTGTGCACCCAGCTACTGCTGGCTCGGCTTCTGGGATTCCTCGTGCTGGTTGAAAAAAAAGATCAAAATCAATTTATGTGCAAGGCGATGCTAACGAGGCCTCACGGCATTACTGTTTCGATCTCAATTTACAGAATCGTAAGCTCATGCACAAATGCTGTGCGAGTCTGTACTGAAGCACCACAAACTTACATGCACACTAACATACAGAAATAAAAGCATGCCTACCTTTAGCGAACATATACACTTGCATTTTTCAGAACATTCACATCTTGTTTTCATATACAGAGGTTATGTGAAAACGAGTAAGCAACTGTATGTCTATGTATCTGCACTTATACACGTACTGACCGACTTTAGCGAGCACTGCTGGAAGGGGGGTCTATGCTAATTTGGTATTGCACAGAGCACAAACAAAAGCATGTGTGCAAAGCAAATGCGAACACTTCATGTGGAAAGCTCAACATTGAAGCTCTGGCTCTTTGCTTTCTTGACGTTCACAGCTTTAAACAAAACGACTAAGTTCCGATTTCACAAGGTAGACAATAGTTAAATGAGTAAATCGCACATGGGTGCGAAGAAGGCAAATATCCTACTTGGCAAGCTGCATGTCATGAGCATAGCAGATACGCGTGACAACCATTACTTCCCAAAGAACTCGAGAAATAGCGCCCCTTATTGTGCAGGACTTACATAAAAAAAAAAGAAATGGCACCATTTGTATATTCCGGGTTGTATTTTTTACGGACATTAACACGAGCCACCATTTCATACGTTCGCACGTCTGTGAGGAGCATAAAACACATCACAGAACATGACAACACGTTAGTTAAGCAGTGCTAAAAAATTGATGTTAAGATCTTATGGCATACGCGCCAGCACACTTTATTTTCGTGCTCTCATTTTGCTTTATTTTCGTGCTTCGCAATTTCTTTCATTTAAACAAGGTAATGTAGTGCATGTGCTTACTTTTGC
>JABSTT010004470.1:0-23042 GCA_013339685.2 Hyalomma asiaticum
AAGGATTCGTGAATACTCCCGACGACGTCTTAGCTCTTCATGCTGTCCCGGTTCTTACACAACAGCAGATCCCCATCGAATGATTTGCAGACGCGTCTGCGTAGCAGCGCACCAAGCCGACGTAGCTGTGGTTGGATATCCCGACTCAATGCTCGCAATGATGCCAGAATAGAGCCACTGACATCGACGTGATTATGGACGACTCCGTTGTCTGCAGTCTTTTCGTCGCTTAGTTAAAGGAGCTACGCACTGCCTCGGAATGACCAGGTGCCCAGACAGCAGGTGCCACAATGTAACATCAATTCGAATCTGCGCGGCGAGTAGCAACTGATGTCCAAATATATTCGGTATGTGCTGGGGTACTTGAGAAATTCTTGAGGGATGGCGTCCTAGATGTGGATTTTCATGACCAACAGGGCGCAGTCGTTGACATAAGTTCCAAGCGGATAAGGCTTTATGCAGGCAATGCGATGCTGTAAGATAGGAAGGTCGGTTGCAGTGCCTCTAACGTGACGGAACGCAAGTCCTCCTTGAGCGTCATCATTTTGTGTCGGCAACAAAAAATCTAACGCTTATTCGACAGCAGCACGCACCCGCTTCTTAAATCGTAAGAAGTGTGCCGCAAGAAGCATAGGCCAGCTTGGTCTCGGGGAAGTGCAGGTAATCCTGACTAATTTCAGACACGAATGCAGGCACCTGTGAGGCGCTCCCAGAATAATTGGGAACGCCGGACACGCAGCAGCGTGCCGGCGGAGTATGCGCGCAAAGTAGTACGTTCCTCCGTATTGCACCTAGATTCGCGCTGTGTTGCTGCAAAACGGTGTGGTATGTGTCCCTTAGCATTTCGATAGGGGGGGCTGTGTCGGTGGTGTCTGACAAGCCGCGTGTGCGCATGCACGCGCGTTGGAGCTTGAACCATCCTGCGTGCATGTTGGTGCTCTTGAATGACATTTATTTGCTACTTTGCTTCCTATTTATAATTTGATGTGATTATTTCCGGTAGGCGACTGTGACTAGCGTTCGCAAAGGATGGTGGTTTCATCTTATGCAACCGTGAGCATATCGGTGGCCAGATAGATAAAGAGATAGGAATATATTTGAACCATGCCACTGACACGAAATTCACCTTTTTCCTATCAAGGCAGCATGCATTTCGGTGGCCAGATAGAGAAAGAGATACGAATATATTTGAACCGTGCCCCTGACACGAAATTCTCCTTTTTTCCGTATCAAGGCAGCATGCCGAAAAGAGTGCCGATCGATGTGAGGAGAAAAAAAAATTATGCTCTGGTTACAAGTGAAATCTCAGCGCGAGATATGCCGTCTCACAGGGAAGTCTATAAGCACGGTCAACCGCATTATACAAGCATAGAGGGATGAAGACGGCCGACTAGCAGATGCGCCACGATCCGGAAGGCACAGATGCACGCCGGTAGAATGCGACCTCCTCATTTTTGCGGCAGCAGTCGCCGATCCTTTTCAAAGCGCCGGTCAGATTAAGTAAGACAGCACTGAACCCGCAAGCCAGTGAGAAGACAATCAGAAGGCTAATGAGAGAAGCTGGTTTTCGTGGATTTGTCGCGGCGCAAATGCGGCGCTTGACAGATCGTCAAAACGTCCAACGCCTATAGTTTGCAGGGCATACGAGCACTGGACTACAGAAGAATGGATGCAAGTGATATTCTCTGATGGGATCGACAGCGCCGCGTATGGAGACCGTACAATTGCAGGTATTTTCTTTTTTTTCTTTTTGATGTATGCCTCGAAAATCTTCGGGCGCGAAGAAAAGTTTCGTAAAGAAAGACCAATATTTATTTTTCTCATTCTCATTCTTATCGTGCCGGTACGAACCCGGGTATGTTTCGCAGACCTACACTAGCGGCCGCTCTGCTGTCAACATGTGGGGAGCAATCAGCAAAGAGGGGTTAGGTCTGCTCGTACGACCGTCCCCATCGTTCACAGCTGACGCCTACTGTGAAATTCTGGACTACTACCTGGTGCCATATGCTCGCGACGGGCCATTTAAAGATGGCTGCTACTTTTTCCAACCACATCTCAGCCCGGTGCACACCGCCAGAGCTGTGCAAAGTCTACTTCAAGAGCGTGCTGTGTGTGCCCTTGATAGGCCTCCGAAAGATGCAGACTTCAATCCGATAGAATTGGTGCGCAATGAAAGAGTTTGTCCCACATGAATCGGGCAGGCACCAGTGCTGAGGAGCTCTGGCTCGCCATAACCCAAGAGTTTAAGCGCCATGTTGAGAAGAAGGACTTCGTACAAGCGCTCTATAAGTCTATGCCACGCCGGCTACAAGCTGCAGTTTGCGTAGACAGCGCATTCACACAATGTTGAAGCGGATAATAGTAATCACTGCTTTCGAATCTTTAGTTTTCTTTGGTAAAATAAACACAATGTTCTTCTTGACATTATTCTTATTGATTTTGCATTCCGCTCGCACAGCCTACTGTTCTTTAGCCTTGTAAACTCCCTCTTAGAAAAGTAAATAGCTGTCCACGCCAACAAACAAAGACATGTGATAAGGTAAGAATGTTCGCTACCAAATAGCCATATTGCGTGACTGATTGGTGCACCAATATACGCTAACATCCTATGTGATGCACAAATAAAAGATTGTAGTGTCGCATAGAGCCCAAGACAGTATTTCTTCCATAGAGGCGAAAATGCTCGAGGCCAGTGTGCTCAGATTTAGGTGCTCGTCAATGACCCCAGGTGGTCGAAATTTCCGTAGCCCTCCACTAAAGCATTTGTCATATTCATGTCATGGTCTTGGGACGTTAATCCCGAACAATTACTATTATAGTGCTCATGTAGCCACATCGTCTGCATGAAATTGGACTTGACGAACCAGCCGCGTTTTTTAATTTCGGCGACTGTTTTAATACCGCTATCGCCAACACACTTATAAGGGACAGGTCGCGTAATAGTCCAAATTGTCCTCTTATTACCAAGCTAGTAGTACCACGGATCGAAAGATAACGAACAAGGAACTCCGCAGAACGGACCAACATGGTTGAAAATAAGGCTGGCATGACCTTGTGGCCTTGCCAGTTCAACCGCATGTAGTGTCCCAGAATGGATGCGGAAAATGACGAGAACACGCCGCAAGGAATCGACAAGCCTTCATATTGCCACCTTCTCACTATGTTATACACTAGCGACGAGGAAGAAAATCACGGACTGGCTGACCCGCTCGTGAATGCAAGCCCGCTGTAGAGAAGAAGACGAGGATCTTATCATCTCTGCTCCTGTCTCTGCTGCTGGTTCTCCCGAGTCCGACGCAGTACTGCTTGTTCTTCGAGCAATAAAACTCCTGCTCTCGGTGAACCGCGACACTGGTGGAAGTGCCGGGTACTCTGCCATCAGCCCATGACTACGACCCCTCCTTCAAGCCCGACAGGACTCCCACGTGTTGATACGCCGGTACACCGGACAAGCCGCCGCCTGCAAGGCTTGAGCACAGAGTTCGCTTCCTTGGAATCGCTACCAGAAACGACCCGACCGGCCCCAGAGATGACATCTGCAAGCAGGCCAACCCAGGTAACCGTCCAAAATCTTCGGATTCCCGATATTTTCCGCGGGGAGGCTCATGAGGATGCCGAGGACTGGCTCGAGCAGTATGAGCGAGTGGCTAAATCAAACCGCTGGGGCCCTGACGACAAGCTTGGCAACGTGTATTTCGCCCTTGACGGCGCGGCAAAGATATGGTACGAAAACCGCGAAGGAAATTTGACAACGTTGGATGAGTTTTGGCGTCGACTCCTCGACACGTTCGGAAAGACGGATCGGCGTGAAAACGCACAGCGTCTTCTCGAGTGGGGGATACAGAAGCCGAACGAGAGTGTAGCCATGTTTGCTGAGGATATGACCCGGTTGTTTCGCCGCGCCGATCCTGGCATGACCGAAGCGAAGAAGCTCAGCCACCTTATGCGGGGCGTCAAGGAACAGTTGTTCGCGGGCCTAGTGCGTAACCCTCCAACGACGGTGGAGGAATTCATTAGGGAGGCCACAGCTATGGAGCGAGCGCTCCATCAGCGCTAACAGCAATACGACCGCTTGGCTACTCCTACGGAAGCCGCCGTGCTCGCCACTAGCGATGACAACAATCTAAGGCAAATTATACGCGAGATAGTGCGTGAGGAGCTCGCCAAAGAAACGGCAAGGAAAGCGGCGCCGCAGCAGGAATACACTGTTGCTTCTGTGGCGGAAGTCGTCCGTCAGGAACTTCGACAAGCGTTTGCTCCCTGCAGCCCGTGTCCCGAGCTGAGCCCCCCCGAGCCGAGCACATGCAGCTACGCAGACGCTGTCCGCCACTCGCTGTCTACTGTGCCGGCGCCGCAGTACCGCCGAAGACCACCTGTTGCAGCCTGGGCCCAACGGGAACCCGTGAGGAGGCCCCAGCTTCGCAGGACGGATATGTGGCGCACATATGACCGACGACCAGTGTGTTACAGTTGCGGAGAGCCTGGGCACATTTGCCGCTTCTGCCCTTATCGTCCTGTTGGCTACCATGGTATCTACTCTGGTACTCGACGTCGCCAGTTTGACGACAGCCGTGCGCCCGCTGATGACAGGTTTGCTGCGCGACAAGTGAGTTCGCCTCTCCGGTCACGGTCGCTGTCTCCTGCATTATTTTCCTCTCCTAACCGCCCAAGTTCTGCTGACGCCCGAGGTCGGTCTCCCAGCCCACGGCGGGGAAACTAAAAGAAGCGACCTCTGGGGGGGAGGTTGCAAGTTCTCCAAGTGTCGAAAAGCCCCTATTGCCGAGAGAGGACGACGCCGAAGACACTGTGACTGCTGACCTCACTGTACGAATTGATGGGCGCGAAGTGACTGCATTAGTAGATACTGGTTCCGATTTCACTATAATGACTGAGACTTTTGCCGACGCCCTTAAGAAAGTTCGAACGCAATGGACGGGCCCGTGTCTTCGGAATGCTGGAGGACAGTTAATGATGCCTACTGGAAAGTGTACGGCGAGACTCGCGATCGGCGATGCAACCTTTGTCGCCAGTTTTGTGATTCTGCGGGAGTGCTGCAAATCGGTCATATTAGGCATGGACTTCCTGCGCGAGCACGGCGCTGTAGTGAACATACGAGACGGAGTGGTAACGTTCTGCACGGTTAATGACGCGGCCCGGGGCACCACGCAAGTCAGAGCTTTACGCGTTGTCGACGAAGACGTTTTTATACCACCTCTCTCGTGCAGCCTAGTTTCTGTCAGCTGCGATGCACTGCTAAACGGAGACGGTGTAGCAGAAGGTATCACTGCCCTTCTTCTCCGACGCGGCATTGCCATCGCTCGTGGAATCGTGAGCTTGACTGATGGACGTGCGCAAGTGCTCCTGACAAATTTCTCCAGCGAACGCAGGTACATCAGTAAAGGCACCGCTGTAGCGTACCTGGATGACATTAACCACGCACGCGACTGCTTCGCTTTGCAAGAAGAAGACCCCACAGACGCAACACCGTGTGCTCCTGTCCTTGATCTTGGCCCTAGTTTAACGCAGGCAGAGAAACATCATCTTCTAGAGCTGCTCCACCAATTCAGGGGCTGCTTCTCCTCAACATCGCGAGTGGGCCAAACGCCGCTGACGAAACACCTCATTGTGACAGAGGAGACAGCAAGACCAATTAAACAGAACCCGTACCGCGTTGCACCGAGAGAACGCGAAGCAATTCAACAGCAAGTACAGAAGATGCTCGAGGATGATGTAATACAGCCGTCTAACAGCCCCTGGGCATCACCTGTGGTGTTGGTCAAGAAAAAGGATGGTAGCCTCCGGTTCTGTATCGATTACCGCAAGCTCAACCGCGTCACGAAGAAGGACGTTTACCCATTACCACGTATCGACGATTCCTTGGACAGATTACGGCACGTGCAGTACTTCTCATCAATGGACCTAAAGAGCGGTTACTGGCAAATTGAGGTCGACGAACGTGATCGCGAGAAGACTGCCTTCGTGACGCCTGATGGGCTCTATGAATTCAAAGTTCTCCCCTTCGGACTGTGCTCAGCCCCAGCCACGTTTCAAAGGCTAATGGACACTGTTCTCACCGGCCTCAAATGGAAAACATGCCTGGTATACCTGGATGATGTAATTGTCTTTTCGGCCACATTTGACGAACATCTAAATCGGCTACATTCGGTCCTCCAGGCGATAAAATCCGCAGGACTCAAGGCCGAGAAATGCCACTTCGGCTTTAAAGAGCTTCAGTTCCTGGGCCATGTAGTCAGCCACGAAGGTGTTAAGCCTGACCCTGTTAAAATTGAAGCCGTCGCGAAATTTCCGAGGCCTACAGATAAAAAGGCAGTCAGACGCTTCCTCGGTCTTTGCGCCTACTACCGTCGATTCATCGCAGATTTCTCGCGCACCGCTTTTCCACTCACTCGTCTAACAAGAGGCGGCGTCGCGTTCGTGTGGACGGAGGAGCAAGAAACGGCATTTAGTGAATTGCGGCAACACCTACAAACTCCGCCGGTGCTCGCTCATTTCGATGAGGATGCCCCAACAGCGATTCACACGGATGCCAGCAATGTGGGACTCGGCGCCGTTCTCGTTCAGTGGCAAGATGGTTGCGAGCGAGTCATTGCCTATGCGAGCCGTACACTGTCGCGTGCCGAGGGTAATTACTCAGCTACGGAAAAAGAATGCCTCGCTGTAGTATGGGCAGTCACCAAGTTTCGCCCGTACTTGTACGGTCGTGCTTTTCAGGTAGTCAGCGACCACCACTCCCTTTGTTGGCTGACAAACATCAAAGACCCGTCCGGATGTTTGGCCCGTTGGAGCCTCAGATTGTAAGAATATGACATGACTATTGTGTATAAATCCGGACGGCAACATTTAGATGCCGACTGCCTCTCACGATCCCCTATCGAATCCTCTGGTACCGATGATGATGAATTTGCAGCTTTTCTGGGAGTCGTTAATGCGGCAGACATCTCCACGCAACAACAAGCTGACGAGGAGCTCAGCTCTTTGATTCAGTTTCTGGATGGGAAATGTACAAATGCGCCGAAAATGTTTTCAAAAACGTTGCCATCGTTCTGTCTGCGTGACGGTATTTTCTACAGAAAGAACTTCGTTTCAACTGGGAATCGTCATCTCCTTGTCGTGCCCGCGAGTCTCCGTACCGAAATCTTGCGGGCCTGCCACGATGAGCCATCCTCGGGGCACCTTGGCTATACACGAACCTTGGCAAGAATCAGAGAAAAATACTACTGGCCAAGGCTCGCTGGCCGTCCCGCGCAAGAGACTCACGAGGTACGCACAGGCGGAGCTCCTCATGGCATTGTCGCGGGAGAGGTGGTTCGACAGGGTGGTCGGGTCGCGGCTTGGCACGCCGGAGGCCCTCGAGTCGGTCGTTGATGCGTTCTACAGAATGCTCAACAACTATCTGGACCGGTACAGGCGGCCCGTCAGACCGGGGCGAGTGGGCAAGTCCTGGTGGTCGCCCGAGCTGGCGCAAGAACGGAAGAAGGTGAACGCCATGCGTAGAAGGTACCAGAGGGCGAGGGACGAGTCGATGCGCTTGATTTGGAGGCAAGAATACAGTGCCGCTATGGCGAGGTTCCGCCGGAGCATCCGTGAGGCGCGCGAAGCGTACGAGAGGGAGTGTCACTCGGCCTGCTCCAGGGGAAATGTGTATTCTAAGACATTTCGCGAGGCATTTGGAAGAACGCGTCCACCCCGCCTACTGCCGCCGCTTGAGCGCCCGGACGGTACATTCACCACTACCCACCTGGAGTCTGCCGCGCTTCTCCTGCGATCGCAGATTGCGGTCGACGACGCGCGGGAGGACCTGCCCGAACACGCGATGGTGCGCGGTCTGGCCGAGGAGCCATATGGGCCGGACAACGATGACGTGCCCTTCACCGTGGCCGAGGTGCGCGCGGTGCTCGCGCGGATGCCGTCTCGGTCGTCGCCGGGCCCCGACGAGATAACTCCGCACCTAATGAGGGGCATTTTCGACGCGCACACGCCGTTTGTTATGCACGTGTTAAATAGCGCGTTGAGACTGGGTCACTTCCCCAGGTGCTGGCGAAGGGGACGCATAATTTTTCTCCCAAAGCCAGATCGTCCTCCCCAGCGCACGACGTCGTACCGCCCCATATGCGTGAACTCCATCTTTGGCAAGGTCCTAGAAAGGCTGCTGAATGGTCGCCTCTATCATTTCCTGTGGAAAAACGGCCATGTGCACGCCAACCAGTTTGGCTTTACACACGGCAGGAGTGCTGTGTCCGCACTCGTCCGGTTGAGGGAGCGCCTCGCTGAGCTGAAGGCGGCTAAGACCCCGGCGGTCATGATGGCGCTCGATTTTCAAGGCGCTTTCGATAGCGTGTGGCACCCGGGTGTGTTGCGCTTCTTTCGGGGGCGAGGCGCGCCCGGAAACCTGTACAATCTCCTCAGGACGTTTTTGAGGGACCGCACCGTGGTATTCTTTTCAAACGACGGGGAGATAGAGGCGCACCCTTCTCTGGGGAGTCCTCAGGGCTCGCCTCTATCCCCGATGTTGTGGAATGTCACAATCCACGACTTGCTCGACCTGCCGTTGCCGACGGGCGTCACGCTGCAGGCCTATGCGGACGACACAGTCGTAATCGTCCCGGCCCAGAACAGGCAGACTCTGGCAGAACTGGGTTCCCGGGTACTACGTCAAGTAATCGGATGGGCGGCCGCGGCGAGGGTGGTGGTTAGTAGGGAAAAGACTTTCTGTCTCCTTTTCTCAAACGGACAAAGAGGCATGGAAAAGAATCGCCCTCCCATCCGAGTCACCACCGGCGACAGGAGTCTCACGTACAAAGACGCCATACGTGTTCTGGGAGTGGTCTTTGATGGCAGGCTTTCGTTCTTCAAGCACGCGGATCACCTCAGGGAGAAGGCGGAGGTCACGGTGGGCAAGATTGCCGCACTCGCCCAAATGCAGGGAGGTCGCTTACGGCCTGAGCAGAAGACCTCCCTGTACCGTGGCGTGTTCCTCCCTGGAGTGATGTACGCGTCGCCTGTATGGTGGGACAGGACGCGGCCGGATTGCCGCCTCCGGTCGCGGCTAGCTTCCATTCAGAGGGCCGCCATGCTGGGAATCCTGGGGGCGTACCGCACTACACGCACAGCAGCCCTGCAAGTATTACTAAACGCACCTACGATCGAGTTGGAGCTGGAGCGGGCCAATGCCCAGTACGATCTAGTAGTCCAACGAACACCCGTCTCGTTCGGAGACATTTCCTTTACTCCGGACGAGATCATGCCACCTGTAGATGTCTGGCAAGAACACCCGGCAGCCAGAATGTACTACGGATACCGCATGCTCACCCGGGACGGTGCACGAAGGTTGGCCCGTGCACCGGACCTGCACGTATATACTGACGGGTCATACTCAGACCGGGCGGCGGGGGCGGCGTTCGTGGTGCTCGGCCCCGGGGACCGCGTTGCCGCGACTGGTCGCTACCGCGTCGAGAGGGCCACGAGTGCGTATTGTGCAGAGGTGACGGCCATGATCGAAGCGCTGCACTATATTCGCGACAGATATGTGACCGCCGACGTCCGGGTTTATACTGACTGCCTCTCCCTATTGCAGGCACTGAGTAGGGACCAGACTGCAGACGGGCGGGTCTATGAAATCAAGACCGCCCTGCGCGACATAGCCGCCCGCGCGAAAATCTGGCTCTACCATGTACCCGGACATTCCGGTGTGTTCGGTAATGAACTCGCCGATTTTCTAGCCTCGCGGGCGGCAGTGAGGGGGCAGACACGCTACACCTTGTTAACCCCGCGCGCGATTCGGGCAGCGCTCGGGCACCAAGAGAGGCTCCGATGGGCCCGCGATTGGACGGAAAACAGTTCAGACACGTACCTGTTTCGCTGGGTTCCGCGTGTGTCCGAAGTTCCCGCGTGGTTCCCTCCGAACAGGGCGCTGGTAACCCTATTGACAGGGCATGGCCGTTTCGTTGGTTACTTTCACAGGTTTAACCTGAGCCGGGACCCTCATTGTGCGTGCGGGCAGGTATGTGACGGCGTAGATCACTACATTTTCGAATGCCCTATGACGCGGCACCTTACCGGCCGTCTACAGACGCGGGAGGATTTCGAAAATAGGCGATACGAGACCCTCCTTGAGCGTCCCCAAAACAGGGCATTGTTCATAAGACTGGTTCGATTTGTTAGTGATCTAATACCCGATATCGGATAAGTATTCGTCAGTACCCATGGGACAACTCAGGGACAACACAAAGCACGAACAAATACACTGCACAAAACCTTTTATGGCGCGATGTCGGGTAGGAGCGGCTCAGTAGGCCATTCACTGGCGAGGTCGAAGACCTCAGCCAGCTCTTGCCCTGACATCGGCGCCCACATACAGACGCACAGAGATGACTGTGGCGCCGTGCCTTGTGCAACCATGCCTCTGCTTAACGATCATGGTCACACGCATCCCTCTTGGAGACCAAGGTCAAAGAGTGATGTCCGCCGGTCGAGCAGGGACTGCTAAAGTGGACATTGTCAACGGTCCGGTGATCTCAGGGCATGAGAGCGACGCTTCTTCCTGGTCTGCAGAGTGGTCTGTACAGTGGTGTCGACAACAATCTGACGGCCCCGGCTCGTGTGTGCAGTGTGTGTAGTGGTGTGGTATTGCCTGACATCGGAACATCCACTTCTCCGGGCATTTCAGTACTCGGAAACCGCGGTAGCCACAGGTGGTTGTGATGTGCGATGGGGTCACCGGAATCCAGAGTGTCATGGCCATAGTT
This sequence comes from Hyalomma asiaticum, assembly GCA_013339685.2. Classification (NCBI taxonomy): domain Eukaryota; kingdom Metazoa; phylum Arthropoda; class Arachnida; order Ixodida; family Ixodidae; genus Hyalomma; species Hyalomma asiaticum. Next base: position 10,767 of record JABSTT010004470.1, read on the forward strand.
TGAGTCCAAAGTTCTGCTGTGACGCATCGTGTCTTTCTACATTAGTCAGTGATGTGGCTTTCTGATACTGTTGTTACAGGTTCTTTTTAATCTTATCAACTCTTTTTATATGTTCTGTATTTCAATTTTAATGTTACTTTCATTCTCATCATCATTTATGTAATCACTCACATATCATCTGTGCATCAGCAAACCACACAGGGCCTGGCTCTGTCCCTCATCGTCCCACTCAATCGTCATTAAAAGCCCAGCCGGGTTTCTGTGCTCGCTGTGCCCTTGGGAGACTAATTCGTTATCGTTTGCCCAACAATTTATTTTATCAATCGGCTTTATTAACGAAATTTAGCGCTTTGGGTAGTACTTAAAAACCCCTTTTCATTTAATTTTGATTGGCTTTAAACCTGGTATGCTTCTGCAGGGACAGGTTTTCCCACGCTTTTATTTTGGCTTTCTTTTTATAAAGTGGGAATGAAGTTTGGGGGGGGGGGGGGACGTAAAGCGTTACGTCAGAACTTGCCTTGACTGTCAGAGACGCAAAGTGCCACCAGCTAAACCCGCCGGACTTTTGCATCCAATCGCAGTTCCAGAAAGGCCTTTTGCCCAAATTGGAATGAACCTCCTGGGCCCATTTCCTATTTCCGACAGCGGCAATAAATGGGCAGTAGTTGCGACAGACTATCTCACCCGTTACGCGGAAACCAAGGCAATTCCTTCCAGCACTGCAGCCGAGGCGGCCCAATTCTTTATTGAAAACATCGTACTGCGGCACGGCGCTCCACATACGGTCATCACCGACAGAGCAACCACATTCACAGCTGAGCTGCTGCGCACTATACTCATGCTCAGTGGTACGTCGCATAGGCAGACAACCGCCTACCACCCACAAACCAATGGGCTTACGGAACGCCTCAACAAAACTATTGCCGACATGCTCAGCATGTACGTCGATGTCGAGCATAAGAACTGCGATAAAATACTGCCGTATGTTGCCTTTGCATACAATACCGCAAGGCAAGAAACAACGAGAATGACGCCGTTCCGTCTCCTTCATGGGCGAGATGTCACGACCATGCTTGACGCCATGCTGCCTCACGATTTCAGTGAGACAGACGCTGATGCCGCAGCATTCACACAGCGTGCCGAAGAAGCCCGGCAGCTAGCGCGCGTCAGGATAACCAACCAGCAGGAACGTGACACCCGACGATACAACCTTCGGCATCGATTCGTCGTCTATCAACCGGGCGAAAGAGTCTGGGTTTGGTCTCCCGTAAGACGCCGGGGGCTCGCGGAGAAGCTCCTACGCCGTTACTTCGGCCCGTACAAGGTGCTTCGCCGTCTTAGCGATGTCACCTACGAGGTCGTTCCTGACAGCCCGTCTTGTTCCAAACGCCGTCAACATCTGCCTGAGATAGTACACGTGGTGCGTATGAAGCCGTACGTTTCCGAATGAACTGCGAACTATCTCAGCAAAATAAGATTGACTGTTCCTTGTTCAGTGAGCATCGGGACGATGCTTCTTCTGGCGGGGGATAATGCCACCTTCTCACTATGTTATACACTAGCGACGAGGAAGACAATCACGGACTGGCTGATCGCTCGTGAATGCAAGCCCGCTGTAGAGAAGAAGACGAGGATCTTATCATCTCTGCTCCTGTCTCTGCTGCTGGTTCTCCCGAGTCCGACGCAGTACTGCTTGTTCTTCGAGCAATAAAACTCCTGCTCTCAGTGAACCGCGACAATATTTATAGATTGCACTGCGAAGTGTATGATACAGGGCCTAGTTGTCAAGCCCACCTTGTCATAATGCTAAAGGGCACCTAGCGCTACCCTTTTGGTGCGAGACAACGCCAATGTAGGTGCACTAGGGAGGGAAACTAACTCGCTACGTAGGAACGCAAGCGCACACCTACTGTGCATTTTTGCGCAGGCGAACCGCTGCGTGCTCGGCGTTCCGAATTATTCTGGGAGCGCCTGTACATATGTACGGTGGTCGCCTACATAAATTAATTCGCGGAAGTGTTACATCGTGATGGTGGGTGGAACGCAGAGCATCCAAGAAGTATGCCACAGGAAGGCTGCCCGCTATCGTTTTTATAGCCACCGTGAAATTATCTCGAGTACAATCAGTTGCAACTCTGTGCAAGCATAGGCGAACTCTATAAGAGTAGGCAGCCATGCGCGTGCACATATAGCGCAATCTACTTTGCAGCAAGAAGCCACTAATACCTTCGCCGCGACGAATTTTCGGGGACTTGCAACGATGACCGTAAAGCTGGAGCCGGCATTTCTGGCGTAAATGAAGGCCTTTCAAGGCACGGGAAAGAACAGCTCTAGAGCGCCCTCCTCTAGAAATACAAAAACTCCTCCTCGTCGTCGTCGAGGTACCCTCAGATCTTGTGCTGAGTGTCGGCACGGGAACGAAAGGCCATCGATGAACTAGCGGAGAAATGCACGCGACGACATCAAACGGCCGTCTAAGGGTCCATGGGCGTCTCCTGGGGTGTTAGTGTGGAAAAAATTCGCACTGTGTTGATTACTGTTGCCTAAAGAAAATCACGAAAACAACGAGACCTGCTAGTGGTAAACGGAAGTCTGCAAAAGAGGTCAATAGAGGAGAACCGTCCTCACAGCACACAGGCTATTCTAGTTTAAGGGAATAATCTTTAGCCCTTTGCTTGATGCCTGACACTTTCGAAATGGCTGTGAAAAAAGCGCTGGGAGGTTTGAAGCAACAGACCTCTGTCGTTTACTTCGACGACGCTGTGGTATTTGCCTGAAGCTTCCACGAGCCCATCCACAGCTTTGAATGTCTTCTTCAAGCGGTCAAGTCCTCCCCATCCCATGGCTCATTCAACTGAAGGCAGCAATGTGCCACTTCACATGTGAGAAGCCCTTTTTTTCAGGGCCTCTCAGGAATAGCGGAATTGCGACCCGATCTACAGAAAAAACAGGTGGCACTCTAAGTCATAACGATCGGTACAACATGAAAATGAAATGTGTCTTCACATAATCTGGAGAATGTTGTACATGCGAGAAGCCCTTTTTTCAGGGCCACTGGGAATAGCGGAATTGCGACCAGATCCACAGAAAAACGAGGCAGCAGTCTAAGCCATAACAATCGGCACAACATGAAAATGAAATGTGCCTTCACATAATCTGGAGAATCTTGCGTGAGCATCAAGATGAACTTGCCCATTGCTACTGATTTTTCGCTAATGCGGCACGTGGACACACCGAAGGCGAGGCCGGGTCAATGTCGCCAATATCCCGACGACTAATGTACGCTACAGCGGGCAGCCCCTTGTGTGAGTGAAGTGGTTTATATAAGAACTTCATGCAGTCTATGGCAAAACAGCGCGCAACAAAGGCATCAATGATGTTTACTTGGAACGCATTGACTATTCATTTATCGTTGCCGTACTGCGCTGCTTAACAAAGCTTATTTCTTGATGTCGTCCTTAACAGTAGTCGGCGGGGAAGCGCCATCCAGGAATGGCGTTGTGAAGCTGCAGTACTTTACTCTGCCTCTCCTCCCTTCTGGAGGGGACGGGAGATGGTATTTTTGCGAATGCATTTAAAATCGCCCCAAGCGATTGGCCAACGCAGCTCCGGTGTCGTCAGCCGCGGGGCGTGGCCATGGAACAGCTACGCATAACCAAATGACAGAAGAGAAACTGTACGTTTGACAGCGCAACGAAAAATAAAGGTAGCGGTGGCGTCCTAAACTACAATGTAAGGCCAAGAACTCTTGCTGCATGTACTATCATCATCGTTGCTTAGATGCAAAAGGTCGTTTTTCTTTCTGGCGCCTACGCCTATTTAAAATGTGGGGCTAGGTTAGTAGTTCAGCTCTACGCGCATCTTGATGGAACGCGCCGCGGGTGGTTTTTTTTCGCCACCTGTAGCGGCCTTCTGTGACCCCGAGTTTTCGTGTCGTCAAAATGACGTCAATTCCCTGTCAATAATTTTAAAACCAAGCGTGTCGTTTGCTATGAGGAGAATGATGACCGGGGTCAATCGCGCAGCAAACGGTTTACGAACGCTTTGCTAACAGCCGTTCGCAAGCACGCGCAGCAGCGGCTCCACTTCGATTGAAACGGCGGCTGCGGCTGCGCAATGGTGCGTCACAGAAGAAAATGGCGGCTCCTTGGGTGCTGCGTTCCTCGCATTATCGTTGCTTAAGAAGGAGCGGAGTGGCCAGAGGTGCGCGATACATTTGAGGAATGGACAGAAAGTGAATACCGGCGTCACTTTCACCTGTCGAAGGGAACAGTAGGTTGGCTGTGTGCTGAACTTTGTCCCGAGAGACGAACTTTATTTCAGGAAAAAAAAATCACGGAGGTATAGCGGTCAGTCAGGTGGAGCCTCGCCACCCCCTCCTCTGCCGATCTGGTGGCCTGGAATTGTTTCTGCAGGCTTGAGTCGTGGAGAACGTTGTCCCACGCTCCAGGTGAGGGAATGGCCAGGAGATCGGAAACTGAGTGCCAGAGAGCTCGTGGAATTTCGAGGGAGAGGAAAGAGCTGTGCGTGCTGATGTTCTTTGCTACTGGAAGCTTCCAGCGCGCTGTCGGCAGTGAAGAGTTTGTTGGGCTTTCACAGTCGGGATGCTCCTCCAAAAATGCGAGAAGGAGCTCCCTCTGCCTCCGAGCTCCAGCGGACAGAGATACACGTTTTTGTGCGAGGACATGGCAGCAGCAGACGACGAGACGAATCTTAAATATGACGACAGTTAAGCACGCTTCTTGTTGTTCGCACCCGCGTAACTGCTTAGAGAACGTGCAGCGAAAGATTAATCGTAAGAAATGGTACTAGATGAGCGTATTGTTGCTTAAGAGCGTGTTTATGTCTGTCAAGAAGAAAGTACAGTTTTTAAAAGGCCGAACTCCGATCGCCCCCCTGATCTTACGGCTTTACAAGCAGCTCACAAGTCCTTGCGGGGTGTGTGATATCGACTTCTAAGATAGAGTCACGGATTGACATTGCCTCGTGGTGGAATATAGCTGAAGGTTGACGGTATGCCCGCACGTGCAATTTTATAAGCACTTCGACCACTCCAGAGACGTCAGAAGCTATCGGCCCGTTTGTGAGAAAACAAGGAGAAGATGGTCTTCTGAGGTGGGAAGCTTCAACTTGATGCTTTCCCACGCGATCCCCCAGCTCGGTTCTTGAAAACCCCGAACACAGTGCTTCCAACAATGCACGGCAAGACAGCAGGGCAACCGTTTGACGTGCACTGACCACATGCGCGCAGTACGCTATTCTGTGTCGGTAGCCCCTCGCCTCCGAGGGGACGGCTACATATACCTTTGTTGTGACCAGCGAAGAAGGCCCCCCGCGACTCGGACAATAATGACCTGTTATCAGGCGAATTGAATGAAGACGCCCACACTGCGACCACGAGAAAGGGTTTGGTCATCTGTCTCTCCAGTGCATGAATTGCGAGAGTTATATTTTGGACGGAGCAAGAAATGAACTTACGGAGCAATTGTCTCACAAACACGCCCTTTTTCCGCAGACAGAGAATCAGGGGAAACGTGCCCGTATATAAGCGAGGAGTATAGAAAGGCACGGGGTTCTAGTCGCTTGGCTGACATGGCATAGAAGCCGATCATCATATCGCTCTAGAAGTTGTTAGTGTGGCTTTGTACCGGCTGGCCACCTAACCTTGAACGCTTCGCCTAGTTCAGATGCGCGCTTACCGTCTGCAACGTAGGCATCGGGACTTCGGCTCGAGTTAGTAAAAACTGCTCGAGTTTGCCATCAAGCACTAGCTCCCCGGGAACATCAGCGCTGCAATGCCGACGACCTCAACGCTGTGCCGTACGAGACTGTGCCGCACCAGACCATCGTGGACCCTTCAGCGCTGCCGGTCATCTCCACGAATGCCAACCCATGTTTCTATCGATGAAGTTTCTTCTTCAACTTTCGTTAACTTTAGTAAATTAGATTTCTGTTCTCATTGCCCAGCTTACTGTTGTTAGTTTATTTTTCCTATTTGTTTGTTCTCGCGCGTTAGTATTTTTGTCAAGCTGTTTCATCGCGGTTAAATGCATAATTGTGAGTTGCGTGAAGTGTTGTTTGTTTTGTATTCTTTCCGCTGCCCTATCACTATAGATTAAATTTTGTTGTTTTGTTTTCGCAACCACAACTCCGATCCTTTCACTGTGTATGCTTGCGTACGGAACGACAGAAATTGCCGTCTTTCCCTCCGCCGACTTCGCGCCGGGGAGCTTGAACACAGTCCTGTAACAGAGAGTGACTTGGTTAAAGAGTTTGTGCGCACCATAATCGACGATGTTTTCATCATTCCGCGTGACAAATGGACTTTGAAGGACGAAGCTCTACCACGTTTGTTCCCCAAATCTCCTAACAGGTCCCCAGCTATATATTGCTGCGAAAAAACAGCAGGCATAAATTTTCGTTTCAGTGCCCCTTTAAAAAAAAATTTTTGCTCTTGCAAGTGACGTGCTAACGTTTTCAAGTATGCAAAAGGTAGACGCGTCTTCTAAGTCTAACAAACTTGCTGTCACTTTCTTCTTTAAGCGGAGTGCAAGTACTCCAGTCTTTTTACAAACTGTATGGGTCAAGCTGCTGCGCGAGGCCGTAGCAGAAGCACAGCATCACCCATCATATGGTGGTTAGTTTTGTGCAAAAACGTGGTGTTAAACAAGCAACTGTGCCATTAAACTCCTTCGAAAACTGCGCCCGAGCTTCGATTTGAGCTGACTTTTTGAGCATCCTCCGCAGGCGCGTCTGCCTATCGGCAACTGGGCGTCCACTACGCACGATAACTGTGCGCCTGCTTGGGGCATTCGGTCAGCGTTTAATTGATCAGACAGCGGGATTGAAGTGCTGTAGTACAACATATACGGACAGCCTTGTCACAAGGGATGTATGTCAGTCGTGAAAGTGACCCTAAGCTTACACATTTTGTCGCACGTGATACAAAATCAAAAAAAAAAAAGAACAGCGAAATCGCATCGATAAGGTTCGTGAGACCCAGCGCAAGTAGTTCTAAAGTTACGTAAGGTAAAACTGCAAATAATATGTGTAACCATCCACAAGCAAACACATCAACAAAACAGATTGCATGGCACCTCATCATTGCAAACGACTTTAGTACATGCGACAATGTATCTCTAGCGGCGAAGAGTACACTACAGTGGCTGCCTTCGTCGCGTAATGAAAAAGTGTAGTAATGTCCCTCGCGTCACTGACGCTAAAAAACAGGAATAGACAAATCCACGAGAACGTTTCAAGCCGCTGGAACGAGGATTAGAAAAATCCATGTCATACCCATCAGTCCCATGGCATCTTCGCGGTCGCAGCACTAATTTTCTCTCTAGTACTTGAGAAGCAAATTTTATGCTTCATACACTTATGAAGATCTTGATTCAATTTTTTTACATTGCATGTATTTTACATGGCATGTTCTGTCACGATGCCCCTTCAGAAGGGGGAGCTCACGCAGGCACTTGTTCTGATGATTTACGTCATCTCCCGCATCACTTTCTTGTTCCACGCGTCACCACTTGGCCTATGCCATGCTTATCTTGGATGACGCTTCGCGAATGTTTAAATGCTCCACATGACCAATGGGTACACTTGCGTACCTTCGCGACAGCACGCCAAGATGAGTAATAATACCACAATTCACCGTAGCGAATGCACTGAAGACGACGCATTTGAGCGCTCGCCGGTTAGTGTTGTCGACAGTCGACTATTCTCGCCGCTATCGTCTTCCAGTGTGGTTTGCATTTTCTTTTGACTACACACCTTCACCCAATAAACAGTTTCCCAGCGAACGCCTTGAATTCAGCTGCGTTACTTATCGTAAAGTCCACGTCACATTATGCAGCTGTGAACCACACAGGGGATTGAATAAATTAATAAATTGGTTGTGGGTAATACCTGTTTCGACATACATGCAGGTACGAACCCGCGCGACTGAACTTACCTACTGCCTAGGTACTGTGTAGTATAAAAACTAGGAAATGATCGGGTGCTTTAAGGGCAGGCTTCGCTTGCCCTCCATTCCCTTGAAAGGGAAGAGCTGGCGTTTTTTTAAGCGAACCGCGTGCGCGATGGCGCATGGTTAGACCTCTTCAGCATTACACGTAGGAAAGTGCCCATGTCTACACGAGTGCCAACAGCGAATATTCGGTTTAATCCTTTTAATCGGTGCCCGTGCAAGTCAAATAGTTTCTGATAAACTGTGCTCATGGAAATTAAAGCCGTTGATTTGCTATTTAGGAAGAAAGATGATTTCATGGCAATACTGCCTTCATTGTCGAAAACTTCACCTCCTCTTAACGAAAGTCGTCCATTTACTGCCAGGGATTGAGATGCTAACGATTGCTTTCGAGCACCTAAGATACCCGTCGAGTTTATTGCCACCGCGTTTGCTCAAGGCACCACGTTAGTCGTGTTTTGAAGATTTGTCAGTCCAGTACTGTACTGACAAAACTAGGATGTCATCATATGTCTCGTTAATGTCATCATTATATGCCGGCACAGTTAAGCAGCATAACAGTCGTATTGGCCTCGTAATAAATCGCATAAAACCGTTGGACATCTCAACTCGACGAAGTGCGAATTTCTTCAGTGCCAAACTGGAGTGGTCCGTGTTCTATTCATTACACCCACTGGCCGGCAGAAAACCGATGGTGTACATGATTTTACCTGGGTGCTTAATGTCAAAGGTGTCCCATCTTTATATCCCAATTGCCATATATGCTCTGACACAGACCGCTCCCATATCTTTACCACTAAGGCGTCTCGTTACAACACATCCGGCACTTAGTTTCGGCAGTGTGTTGCAGTGCAGCTAGCCCGTTAAAGGGCCCTGTAACACTTTCCTCGCACCCGTTTTTTATTTGCGGGTCGCGTAGACAGATGGCTGAGGATATTTTTGCAGGTGTCCAACCGCCCATATCAGTTGATATAATATTTTAATCGTTCAATGAAATCATCACATCGCTGCCGACCGCATCGGCACGTATTGGCGCGCGTCAGAACTATTTGTGCGGAAATGACGACTTAGGGCTCAAGCCGGAGATTGGGTGAAAGTAGCACTATAAGTGCTCGCGGCACTACATCGAAAAGCAAGTGATATTCGGCTTTGTTTTTTTCGCTTGCGTAGGTTTTTATTGAACGCCAATAGACGCAGTCGTAGTAGAAAGATCCCCACAATTACAAAACGCGATACAGGCGCCGGCTCCTGTTTCGCCTCTCGCCTTTTGCTTACACGAGTCATATGTCCATACGAAAAGAATCCCCTTGTGTCATCTCTCTTGTGTAAGTTCGCGACTCGCTAAAGTGCTGAACCACTGGGTGGACTATGCCATTCTGTGAAAGTGTGTTGTATCGCGCGCAGCGCTATAAGGGAATTTGAACGTGTCCGCTAAACCGGTATACGCAAAGACGTACTGGATACCGGATAGCGTTGTTTCTCACAATCAAGTGGCGCCAGCTGTGGGTGGTGACCAGAACAAGTACAACCGCGTGATCTATGTCCTCCGAGATACCGGCAGCCACTCGCTACCCTACACCCTTGACAATTTGTGTCGCGCTGAGAAACGGTGTCGAATTTTCACAGGTGCTTTACCGTCGAGGTTTCATCATACAAAGCTAAAGCAACTAAAACCGTCAGCAACTCGAGGGCTACATAACGCGCGACGACCACTCAAAAGATTCGAAGCGGGCGGTAACCGCTCCAGGTGGTCTGCCGTGCTTGCGCATGCAATGTTTACACCCGGTATTCCGCTCAACGCAAAGTGATTTGCGCATTGGGGTTATGTTGACACGCTAAAATTCCCTATTCGCACTTCTATGCTTCCATGTCTGCGCGTTTAGCTGAACAACCCGTGAAGAAACGTTGCCGAGTATGGTCGTACTCGCCGGCCCCTCTCAATGGTCATGACAGCGAGTTTAAAGACGACGGCGCTTGCCTTGAAGTGTCTTAACACGGAACAACGCGTAAGGCCTCGGTTCGTACACTCTTAGCAAATGCCCGCTTAAAACAACGCATATGAGGCGGAAAGTAAGTCAAAATTTCGACGCTTATAAATGGCTCTCTAAACGGCTCACTTAAACGGCTCATTTAAACGGCTCTTTTCTATGCGGCCCAATTTTTCGTGGCCCATGCCTATGCGGCCTTCCTATATGCGCGGCCATCTTGTTGTCAGAAGGCCGCTTAAAGGTACCGCTTAAAATAACGCATACCGTAGATTTGATTAAGCGGTATTTTAAGTCAAATTTGTCCGGCTTACCAAGCGGCCCAAAATTATGCGGCTCCAAGTATAAGTGGTACTTCTGGATATTTTAAAATAAAAAAAATCTTTCGTCATGCAGCTGATTTTCTCACGCAAACACATTTTTTTTCACACCTTGAGCCACCATCACACATGAACTTAACCAAATCAACGACACACACTCCACAAGCAACCATATATGCACACAAACATGTAACAGCGAGGATTCGAACCAGGGTCGGCCGCGTGAGAAGCAGACACTCTAACCATTACGCCACAATACCTTACCTGCGTGTGTAGCATTTGCGTGGCTATATATGCACATCGAAATAATTATGAACTAGCTTGTCTATATTAGATCATATGCTATCACCATTCGCCAGAATATGGATATGAGATGCGAAGACGCGTCCTTATCGATCATCATAGACAGTCAGAGCTATCTGGCGTGCTGCCTTAATTGCTCAAATACCAATGCAGTTTGTATAAATGGTACTGTGTCAGCTGTGTGAATGACACCATACGGTTTGACTATATGTAAATCCGGGCTTTGTCAAGCGAAATACACACCGTTATCACGGGTTCTTTACGGCGTTCGCAACGCAAAGTGGCCACGATCAGTTTTCGAGCGCATTTCCGAGAACCGGAATCATACTGCAGCTGCCCGATCGTGAGCTCATGAGCTACTGCAGCCTCCAAATGACTACTTTTGCAAATGTTTTTCGAAAGGATCGTAAGACTCGGTAACTGGTAAACCTGACGGCTCCAATATCGCCTCTCGTCTAGCTGCGAAGTTCTTACGTCTTCCGAGTTCTTCATCAACATCGCATCGATGCGGCGAGCGCGTCTCGTATTATCAGAATTCGATGCCCTGTTTCACTTGAACGTTTCCGCTCAAGGAATCTCACGTTCACGCAGCACAGGCATGTACAGCGGCGCGCCAGCTTCCACCGAGGTGCGCGAGGAAGGTACACAATTAAAAAAAAAGAAAAAAAAACTATTCGCACAGAGAGAATTGCACACTCCGGTGATTAAGCGACAAATCCTGGCAACGGAGACGAGCGATCCGGCGGAGGCCCCGTGTTGGGGAGAACGGACGGTCGAAGGTTCTCATATTCCGCGCGTTGTCGATGGTGAAAACGATTCTCAGTTTGGCTACGACGATTACCAGGTGCGACCGAAACATCCAGTTGATCATGCTTTCGGCCTAGCGACAGTTTATTAAGTACACTAAACGCTGAAATAGACAACTCACGCAGCGATGTTGGTTTCAAGGAAAAAATCGTGGGTCCTAACAATGTGCAATCGTAAGCCGCCTGCTAGATTCGGATCACGAGACGAGACATATCAATACACACTATACAGGTACTTCGGCAGAACCTTCCTTATACTCAATAGGTGTCATAATGTGCAAAAAGCCGCCAATTAAAAACACGCTTCCCACACATGGAAGGTGCTTGAAAGTTTAGCTTCACAATGCGTCCCAGTGGGCCTTCCTTATGCTCAACATGCAGCTTTAAGTGCATCCCTGTTTAAATATCAACTCTCACGCAATGTCAGATTTTACTAGTACAGCAGCTGATGTCAACTCTTCTTAAGAATGGACGAATTCTTGCAGGTGTCATGACTAGCTATACTTAAAAATCATTGCACTGAAAAAGCTATAAAACTTTTGCTTAGCTTGCCTTTTCACACAGCACATGACTTACCACTGTTTTTGTGGTGAGTAAGCTTGCACAAACATTCAGCATACACTTTTCCAGTTTTAAAGATTTTATTTTCAATCACAAACAAAAAAACACAACCTATAACCAATACTGCATTTCCAAATGTACAAATTATCAATACTGTATTTTTAAATGTGCAAGTGAATCCTGCACTCTTGACAACATGCGAGCTAAAAAACAAGAGATAAATAATTAAAAGGGAAAAATAAAAGCAAGGGATAAAAATAATGGGAGGAGACCCGCTGTTTTGTTATGCCTCAGGAGTGTCACTGATATTTGACCAGAATTAATCCATA
>JABSTT010004471.1:0-23361 GCA_013339685.2 Hyalomma asiaticum
AAACCGACGCAAGCGGCCACTTAAACCCGTGTAACTTCTTTATTATTGCACCTATTCGCAAAATTCTTGCGGGAGCATGTTCACATCGCACAGGAGCGCAGTATATCTTTAAAACAAACTTGGACCTCGGTGTTGTTTAGGGGCCCTTTAAGCTGTACTACATGCTTCACGTAAGGATGACCTAATTCGCTGTGAAAAATCTTCGAAGAGAGAAACATTTTATCGCAGTTTAAAAAATTGGCAGATCCCACGTGCAGTGGGAATCAAGGAAATGCGAAGCACGCATAAGGAACGTAAAATGGATTTGCATTGTTGTCTCGCTATACCGAGTTGGGTACATATTGTTACGTGGCGATTAATGACGCTGACCTGCAGTGGGGTGTACGGATGTGAAAGACACCCAAGAAAGAAGACGATGATGTATCTTGGGTGAGCGTGGTGCGACTCCCAGCTTGGTCGGTCTGAAACACAAACGCTGTAAATTCCACCGTTTGTTCTTTCCGTTTCATTTTTGGTGGAGGTGCTGGGTACCCTTCAGTCTTCTAAGACGTGAGCTCCGCAGTGGACGCCACCTCGCAGTCTACAAGCATGGCTCCGGGCATGACACGCCTCCGTCCACTTCAGCTACGTCACCACTAGCGATCACAACTCAGTACGGTCGCTCTATCACAACCCCGTGATCCCGTATCTTTGCCGGCGCAAACAACGTTGACGTGGATCAGTGGCTTGGGATGTATGAGCGCGTCAGCAAGACCTACGGCTGGGATCCAACTGTCATGCTGGCGAACGTGATTTTACCTGGACAAAACTCCTCGCGTCTGGTTTGAGACCCACGAGCAAAGATAGTACCAAGCGGGAGTCGCACCACGCTCACCCAAGATACATCATCGTCTTCTTTCTTGGGTGTCTTCACATCCCTGTAATCCGTACACCCCACTGCAGGTCAGCGTCATTAATCGCCACGCAACAATATGAAGATAACGAAACGGCCGCAAGAGCACCAAGGCGGTGGCATGTAAACCATGCCGCTCATACCGCATGTCATGATTCTAACGTTATGACTTGTCATTTACGTTCGTCATGCAGTCGTGTAGTGCCATAGCATTTTGGTATACATCCTTTAAGGAAACGAGTGGCATGTAGATCATGCCGCTAATGACATGCATGTCACGATTTTCATGTAATGACCTGTCATTTATGATCGTCGTGCAGTCATGTTGTGCCAAACCAATTTTCGTATAGGCTCCGTGCAGTCGAGTTTTCCATGTGCGACATCAGCGCCAGAATGCACTGCCTGGCGGAGAGAAAAGCAAATTGGGCAGACTGGGACAGGAAAATACGCGAACGCGATGCGCGTCTCCAACTCTATAGCAGCAGCCCGCCCGTCCCACCTTGTTTCGTTTTATTTCTTTGAGACGCGCTCTCCAAACCTGCGGCAAACTGTCCCAAAGGGCGACGCCGCCAGCGTTCGTGTGGTTCGCAGCACGCCCGAAAGCAGCGAAGAAACGCGCGCGTCGCTGTCGCCTCGGTTTCCACCAGAGTTCTTCAATCATACCAGTTACCAAACTCCCATAGGCCCCATGTATCAAAATCCGGACACGCCAAGTGCCAAAACGGCGGAGGTTAGCAGATCGTCGCGCCATCTGTCGACACAGAAATCACTAATAATGGGAGGTTAGTGTGTTTTGTGTTACGGAGACAGAAAGCTCCGCCGCGCCATGAAGCGAACCATATGCAAACGATGTTGCGCACACAGAACATCCGTCAATTTCACCGTGGTTCTGGCGGCACTGGCGTCTTCTGCAGAGCAAGGAAATTCACTGACCTTGTGCTGTCGCTTCTGCTTCTGCACGAACACTGAGGGTTCACGAAGCGTTTCGTCCGTGGTAACTACTCTCACGAAAGAAGCAGGGAATCGTCTGTTCGCTGCCGAGGCCGCTGGTGAAAGAACAAGAAAGCTATTCGAACAGCGGATGATTTTCGGTGAATAATTATTCTTTATTTTTTCGTCTTAAATGTGGATGTGTCATTAGGAATCCAGCACAAAGCGCGCACCAGTGGAATTCAGTTCACGTGACTACAGCATCGATGTCTCAACGCAGCAGCAGAAGGCCTTTAATGCAGAGCGTTGTCGTCTGCAAGCGAAAAAGCGTATGGTGCAAGTCGACGACCCAAGTGCAGGCGAATTGCAATGTAAGTCGTCTCTATCTCTCGCTCCTTTTTTTGCCCGTCTTTAGCCGCGTGATAGGAGAGCGATTAGCGAACTCTTACGGTGCTCCAACGTTTGTGGCCACCATTTTCATGCAATAAACATCGCCTCCGAGATCCAGTGAGTGTAGCGTTTCCAGTTGCGGCTCCAGATGGGGCGACAGCCTGCTAACCTCCGCCGATTTGGCCGTCGGCTTGTCCAGATTTCGGAACGCAGTTTGGCAACTGGTATGATTGAAGAACACTGGTTTCCACCGTGCGCGCGCATCTCATACCTGCGACCCAAGCGGTCCAATGTCAGCGATACTGTCCGACAATGTCCGACGAGAGCTACGTAGCACCCTCTGGTAGTAGACGGAGCCCATACATCCCATTAACGAAACGGCAGTATAGCGCCAGGACCATTGGCATGTAAATCATGCCGGTCATGACACGCGTGTCATGATTATAATGTAATGACCTGTCATTTACGTTCGTCATGCTGTCGTGTTGTGCCATAGCAATTTTGTAGACGTCCCATTAACGAAACGCCTGGCATGTAAATCATGCTGCCCATGACAGGCATGTTATGCTTTTCATGTTATGACCTGTCACTTATGTTCGTCATGCAGTCATATTGTTGCATACCAATTTTCCTACACATCCCACTAACGAAACGGCCGAGAGAGCACCAAGACCGTGGCATGTAGATCATGTCGCTCATGACATGCAGTGTCATGATTTTCATGTTATGAGCTGTCAATTACATTCGTGATGCAGTCATCTGGTGGCATGCAGTTTTCGTATACATCCCGTTAAAGAAACGCGTGCATGTAAATCATGTCGCCCATGACATGCACATCATGATTTGCATGGTTGTGACCTGTCAGTCATGTTCGCCATGCAGTCCATGTCGTGGCATACCAATTTTCCTATACATACCACCAACGAAACGGCCAGGAGAGCACCAAGCCATCGCATGTAAATCATGTCACTCATGACATGCATGTCATGATTTTCGTGTTATGACCTGTCATTTATGTTTGTGATGCAGTCATGTTGTGGCATGCCAAGTTGCTATATGTCCCATTAACCCAAACACGTGGCATGTAAATCATGTCACTCACAACATGCTGTCATGATTATCATGTTACGACCTGTATTTCATGTCGCCAGCAGTCATATTGTGGCATACCAATTTTTGTATACATCCCATTAACGAGACGACCAGGGAGCACGAAGACTGTGACATGTAAATCATGCCGCTCATGACACGCATGTCATGATTTTCATGTTTGACCTGCCATTTATGTTCGTCCGGCAGTCATGTTGTGCCATACCAATTTTTGCATACATCCCATTAGCGAAACGACCAGGAGAGCATCAATACCGTGGCATGTAAATCATGCCGCTCATGACATGCATATCATGATTTTCATGTTATGACCTATCATTTATGTTCGTCATGTAGTCGTGATGTGGCATACCAATTTTCGTAAAACATCCGATTAGCGAAACGGCCAGGAGAGCACAAAAAAAGCGTAGGCGGCTAGATAGATAGATAGATAGATAGATAGATAGATAGATAGATAGATAGATAGATAGATACGCTCAAACTCGCCGAAGTTCGCTAAGAAATGCTTCGCATTAAAAAAATGTTTGTTTTAGTCGGCGCAGAACGCGTTACATTTTATCCCTTAATCGCTGCCTTCAGCGATGGCTCATGCTGAGTTGCTAGCGCGGCTATAGTGCCTTCTAGTACACTCTAGCGGGGCTGCGTCCAACTTCAACACAGTGAGCGTATTCGTTTTACCAGTCCGGGACGCGTAATGCCTTAACATATCCGGAGCAATGCACAGGACGCGTTCTGCGCCGCCATTGGCCGCACGCGAGGGCCCGCCGTCGTGGGAGCCGCCGCTACGCATTTCCGGTAAACCAACTGCTCCGAAGGAGCCGCAATCGCGTTGGTCTCAGCGGCGGGCGCGCTAGCGCCCGTCGCTGACGCGCCTGGCTCTGGCAGTAGTGACACGAGCAAATAGTGAGAGCGCCGAAGGCGCACCGCGAAGCGGCAGCGATATGTCAACGGGGGCCCTCCAGTGACACGGGCGGAACCACGGACACGCTTAAAATAGCTATAACAGGAAATGCGCCGGCAGCGATAAAATGGCGGCAGCCTTCCCTCCCCGTGCAGGCTACTCTCTGCCGGCTGCCGGCGCATGTGCGAGTGTAAACAAACATTTACCGGAAATGCGTAGGCGGGCTCACGTGGCCCTCGCGTGCAGCCATAGCGGCGCAGAACGCGTCCTGTGCATTGCTCCGGATATGTTAAGGAAATACGCGTCCGGGACGGCCCCGGACGCCTGCGGCTCATCCTTTCTCGAGGGGCCCACTGGCAGTCCAGGAGACTTGCGAATCATATGATAACGGCGTCATGTCATCTGTGAGGCGCCCACAGGCCGCCCAGGACTTCCCGGGATTCGTCCTGGCCTTGGTAAACTGAAAACGCTGAGTGAGAGGCACCGCTGCCCTCTCAGTAGCACAGGGGCGCATTGTTTGCGTCGAAGTCAGCAAGCGGTGTTTGGTAAGTACAGATTGTTAGCGCAAAAAAACGAAAAAAAAAAACAGACTCAGAAAGAAAGCAAGAGGAACAACAGGTCGAGCGCTAAACTTCAACTCCTTCCAAAACGCATCTCTCCTTTTGCCCACGTGTCTCTTTTCTTCGAAATGCATCTGTTCAAGCCAGAGCTCGTGTACCTCGGTTCTTCGTCTAGACCGCGAGTGACAGCCTCCGGAATCACAAAGCACTCCACCTTTCATTGATGCCTTGTTATCCTGCTGAACGTGAAAAATCCTCTCATGCAAGTCTGCCACAAGAATTCGGTTGCTTGATATACCTGACGTTTAAGCTTTCTGAAATTGCTCCTCCGCAATCCAGGCGGGGTACGAAGCAAAGCACTGAACACGTATATGATCCGAGATGAGTCTGACCTGGTCCCACAGCTCCGAGCGAAGAACCTTGCAGATGTGCTTTACATGACCTGCTGACGTCCTGAATGGCCAACAAGAAACTGACCTCGGCTGGCACAAGTACTTTCCGCAAGCAGAAACCGGTAAACCTTGAGCGGCACACTGACTGCATGATATGGATCAAATGTTCGAAGTTACCTGGACATGACGTGCAAAAGCATGGTCCGCATGGTGACTTTGCAGTCGGCATACCGCTTTGACCGCGAGGGTCACTACTGGAGAAGCCGGCACTGCTAAAGTTTTGATGTCATAGATAGGGTACCCGTTTCTACCTTGCTGACTGCACTGCTTAACTCGCTTGTGGGACGGAACGTCCAGGTTTCAAATCGCGCATGCCAAGTGTTTCGTCGTGTTAATTATCAGCATGTGAAGGTCATTACTGGTATATGAAGCACTGTTCGACGACATGGGGGTTTTATGATGGTATCAACATTGGTAGGTCGTGCGCAATAGACATCAGCGTGGTAGTGTACTGTTCGATGCCGCGTGCCATAGGTGTATGCGGTCGAACCTGCTGTGAGATGTCTAAAAGATGCGGGAGATTTGTATTTTAGGGGCGCAGGGTCGAGCCTTGTAGTCCCTTGTCCGGCGTAGCCACGTGATTACAGGGGAGACTGCTAGGGGCGCTGCGGTGTCGTGAGAGATAAATCAGATAAATCCCCTCTACCTACGAAATAGAGCGAACGGCACGCGTTGACCATAGAGAAAGAAAAAGAAGTTTCTATGCGTTGACTATGGAAACGCTCTTTCTGCGATGAACGCTTTACCAGCTCGCAAGGGACGAGAACGCGCCTTCGCCCGCGAGAGACAACGCTGACGCAGGCAGCGTCTGCTAGCGAGTTTCTTGACTGAAAAAACCGATTGCTCGCGTGGCACAACCGTTCACCGGCCACCCCATATATATAGGCACTGGATCTTGGCCTGTAATGCAGTGCCGGTGGGAGATTTCTCTTGCGCGTAGTTGAACCATAAGGATTGGCAGCGTGCGCGTTAACTAAATCCGGAACTCGGCACGATATAGGAGTGGGAGCGCAGGAACCTCATAAAGACCAGGAGCAGAAATGACAACGCGCGTGTAAATATACACACGCGTTGTCACTCATTACGATCATGAGTGGGCGGTGTCACGTGTGATTTACAGTAACACCGAACGATTCCCAGTGCTTCGGCCACTCGTCATGGTTCACTTTGTGGAGATGCGTGAATTTTTTTTCTATGAGGGAGAAAGTGACGTGTTTTGACACAAGAAATAACTTGTAAAGTCCTAAGTGTCTCTGAATGCTTGGTTTCGTGTGTGGTTTTTTGTTTCTTCTATCATTATATTGTCACGAAGCCAGCGTGGGATGGCACATACCACCTATGGGATGGCACATATCGTCCACAGAAGAAGACAAAGAAGGCGCGACTGTCTGGTGCGCGGCTGTCCACCATCTTGGTTATGCTGTGCGCCTTACTGTAAATATACGTGTAAATAGTCTTCCCTTGTGTTATTTACGTAACATCTTTGTGGTGGAAGTGCCGGGTACGCTGTATCTATCACGGAGCTCCGCAACGGTCGTCTCATCGGCGTTCCGGCCATGTCAGACGACGAACGCACACCACCTTCCCGACCTACCCCTTCCGCGGCACCCATGACGTCCACCTACGTGGTTCTTCCTCCTGCTCGCGATCCTGGCGTCTTTTCTGGCCAGGATGGTGTTGACGTCGACAAATGGCTCAACCTGTATGAACGAGTCAGCGCCAGCTACAGGTGGGACCCGACTCTTATGCTTGCGAACGTTCTGTTCTATCTCGCTGGCGCCCCAAGGGTGTGGTTCGAGACGCACGAAGCCGACATTGCCAGCTGGGACTCGTTTAAGGAACAGATTCGCGACCTTTTCGGTGACAGTACAGGTCGGCGGCTTGCCGCGCGGAACGAACTTGAGACTCGTGCACAAACATCTACCGAGTCGTACGTGGCGTATATACAGGATGTTCTCGCCCTTTGTCGCCTGGTTGACGAGCACATGTCTGAGACCGAGAAGGTTTCTCACGTGCTGAAAGGTATCGCAGACGATGCCTTTAACCTACTAGTTTACGGAAACGTTGACACCGTCGAAGCGATGATCAAGGAGTGCCGGCGATTCGAACACGCCAAGAGTCGCCGTATAACCCAGAAATTCACGCGGCTTCCCAACACGACCGCAACTTCATCATGCGATGCAATGCGCCAGCTGCCCGCCTTTGACAATGTTACACGCATCCTTCGTCGCGAGCTCGAAGCAGCCTCTCCAGCACCTGTTTCACCTCTTTCACCACCTGTTTTCACGATGCACTCCAGTGACCCATCGCAGCCGTCAGTGTCCCTCATTCAGGCTGTGGTCAGGCAGGAGTTCGCCAACCTCGGCTTGCCACTAGCGTGCCCAGTGACTCATCCTGCTACACGCCCTTACTCCACAGGACCTGCTCGCCGCCCCTTCACTCCCAGAGTTCTTCAATCATACCAGTTACCAAACTCCCCATAGGCCCCATGTATCAAAATCCGGACACGCCAAGTGCCAAAACTGCGGAGGTTAGCAGATTGTCGCGCCATCTGTCGACAGAGAAACCAACTAATAAATGCTATGTTGGTGTGTTTTGTGTTATCGAGCGCAGAAAGCTCCGCCGCGTCAATGAAGCCAGCCTTCTGCAAACGATGTTGCGCACACAGAAAATCCGTCAGTTCGCCGTGATTCTGGCGTCCCTGGCGTCTTCTGCAGAACAAGAAAATTCACTGACCTTGTGCCGTCGCTTCTGCTTCTGCACGAACACTGAGGGTTCACGAAGTGTTTTGTCCGTGCCAAGAAACTCTGTGGTCCGTGCTAACTTCTCTCACGAAAGAAGCAGGGAATCGTCTGTTCGGCTGCCGAGGCCGCTGGTG
This sequence comes from Hyalomma asiaticum, assembly GCA_013339685.2. Lineage (NCBI taxonomy): Eukaryota > Metazoa > Arthropoda > Arachnida > Ixodida > Ixodidae > Hyalomma > Hyalomma asiaticum. Next base: position 8,114 of record JABSTT010004471.1, read on the forward strand.
AAAGAACAAGAAAGCTTTTCGAACAGCGGATGATTTTCGGTGAATAATTATTCTTTTTTTTTTTCGTCTGAATGTCGATGTGTCATTGGGAATCCAGCACAAAGCGCGCACCAGGGGTATTCAGTTCACATGACTACTGCGTCGATGTGTCAACACAGCAGCAGAAGGCCTTTAATGCAGAGCGTGTCGTCTGCAAGCGAAAAAGCGTATGGTGCAAGTCGGCGATCCGAGTGCAGGCGAATATAAAGGCGTCTCTATCTCTCGCTGCTTTCTTCTGCCCCTCTTTAGCCGCGTGATGAGAGAGCCATTAACAACTGTTACGGTGCTCCAACGTTTGTGGCCGCTACTTTCATGCAATAAACATCGCCTCCGAGATCCGGTGAGTGTAGCGTTTCTAGTTACGGCTCCCAGATGGGGCGACAGTCTGCTAACCTCCGCCAATTTGGCCGTCGGCTTGTCCAGATTTCGGAACACAGTTTGGCAACTGGTATGATTGAAGAACTTTGCTTCACTCCTACTTGGCCCTCCCGTAACGCAGCGGAATGGAGAACGCCCGACGACCAGCCCATCTGCTTCTCCTGTCATCAGGCTGGACACATCGCTCGCTACTGCCGTAGCCGTTGGACCTATCCACCTCACCAGACCTTTCCTCCCTATATGCGCTCTACCGGCTCCAGGCGTTCGGCTGCTCCTACTGCTTACTCGTCGTTCACCCCCCAGGAGCCTTCTGATACTGATGCCACTCCTGTTCGCCGCTACTCCCGCTCTCCGTCGCCGCAACGTCGCCAATCCCGTTCCCCTCAACCTCGCCGCTTTTCCTCTCCGACCTCTTCTGGACGACCGCAGTCGGAAAACTAGATCGTGCAGCTTATGGAGGTGAAGCTGCAGTGCCCTCGTCGACCGAAAATCCTCTACTGACGCTCTCGACGCACCATAGCCTTATTGAAGTAAAAGTGGACCATATTCCTGTAACCGCCCTCATTGATACTGGTGCACACATCTCCATTATGAGTGCTTCTTTACGCCGCCGTCTGCACAAGGTTATGACACCGTCTACGACACATACAATACGTGTTGCGGATGGTGGTGCTGTCCAAGTGATAGGAATGTGCACTGCGCGTGTAACCATTGCCGGTCGTCACACCGTCGTTCTCTTTGCCGTTCTTGCTCGCTGTCCACATGACCTAATATTGGGCCTTGACTTTCTTTCCGCCAACTCCACCTTGATTGACTGTTCCTCAGGTATCCTACACCTCGACCTTCCTCTTCTATCAGATGCCCCAAAAGTGCCCGTCAGCCGCTTAAGCCCTACAACATTTGTTCGTCTACCGCCGCGAGCCGTCACATACGTGTGTTTGTCATCGACGCCACCCGTACCTGACGGCGACTACATCGTCACTCCTTTACCCGACGTGCGACTGACGCGAAGTGTTGCTGTCCCACATGTTGTAGCCACAATCGCCGATAACTGCCTGTTCCTTCCGATCCTAAATTTTGACCTGGTTCCCCAAGTGTTGCCTCAAAGGATGTCCCTTGCCCTACTCGCTCCTGTAACCGACCATGACGTTGACATTGTCACCGTAACCAAGCCTGCTCCAGCTGAAGATCCACGGCAACCAGGTCCTGACAACAGCATCTTTACAAAAATGATTGGATCTGATCTTCTTCCCGACCAGGCTGGCGCATCTCTGTCGAGTTTTGGCTTCCTATGCCGACATTTTCGACATCTATGATCGACCCTTGGGCCAGACAAAGATCGTCACCCATCGAATCAACACAGGTGACTCTTCGCCCATCCACCGTCGGCCTTACCGTGTGTCCGCATCTGAGCGAGAAGTGATTCAGAAAGAAGTGGCCAAGATGCTTGCGAAGGATATCATCGAACCATCGTCTAGTCCGTGGGCATCTCCTGTCGTATTAGTCAGGAAGAAAGACGGCTCCTGGCGTTTTTGCATTGATTATCGCCACCTCAATAAAATCACCAAGAAAGACGTGTACCCCCTCCCTCGCATTGACGATGCTCTTGACTGCCTCCATGGTGCCACATTCTTTTCATCTCTGGACCTCCGATCTGGCTATTGGCAAATTGCAGTTGATGACATGGACCGCGAAAAAACCGCATTCGTTACCCCTGACGGCCTTTACCAATTCAAGGTGATGCCGTTCGGCCTCTGCAACGCACCAGCAACATTTGAAAGAATGATGGACACGCTCCTTCAAGGTTTTAAATGGTCAACGTGTTTATGCTACCTGGACGACGTAATCATTTTCTCACCGACTTTCGCCACACATCTCGAGCGGCTGTCAACTATTTTAGAAATATTTCGGCGGGCTGGCCTTCAGTTGAATTCTTCGAAGTGCCACTTCGCCCTTCGTCAAATCACTGTGCTTGGCCACCTTGTTGACGCTTCCGGAGTTCGACCAGACCCAGCTAAAGTCAGTGCTGTCACGAACTTCCCCGTCCCACGCTCTGCCCATGATGTTCGCAGTTTCGTGGGACTATGCTCATACTTCCGCCGTTTCGTCAAAAACTTTGCGACACTCGCACGCCCCCTCACTGACCTTCTCAAGCAAGACGTTCCGTTTTCTTGGGGTCCTCCGCAAGCGGACGCATTCCGCCGGCTAATCGCCGCTCTGACAACTCCACCCATCCTTGCTCATTTTGACCCAACTGCCTCCACAGAAGTGCGCACGGATGCAAGTGGGCATGGCATCGGTGCAGTTTTGGCGCAGCAACAAGGAGGTGTTGAACGTGTCATTGCCTACGCGAGTCGTCTTCTTTCGAAATCTGAATGTAACTACTCGATTACGGAACGTGGACTCCTTGCCCTTGTCTGGGCGGTTTCGAAATTCCGTCCTTACCTGTATGGCCGCCCTTTCCGTGTTGTCACTGACCATCACGCTCTCTGCTGGCTTTCTTCACTGAAAGACCCTACTGGACGACTCGGCCGTTGGGCGTTACGCCTTCAGGAGTACTCCTACTCAGTCGCGTATAAGTCCGGCCGCCTCCACCTAGACGCCGATTGCTTGTCGCGCTACCCTGTAGACCCTCCAGATGGATCAGACATCGAGTCTAGCCCCTGCGTCATGTCTACATCTCGGTTTCTCCAGATTGGCGACGAACAACGTCGTGACCCTTCCTTGCGCTCGCTCATTGACCGCCTTGAAACTGCACCCCACGATGATTCACTGCGCATGTTCGTCCTCTTGAATGGCACCCTTTACCGCCGTAATGTCCAGCCGGATGGCCCTGAGCTTCTTCTCGTCGTACCTAAACACCTGCGCTCAGTGGTCCTCCATGAGCTTCACGACGAACCAACTGCTGGCCACCTTGGCGTATCTCACACGTACGACCGTGTGAGGCGCCGATTCTTCTGGCGTGGCCTCGCCAGGTCTGTCCGCCGCTACGTGTCCTCCTGCGACAAATGCCAACGACGGAAGCGACCTGCCACACTGCCTGCTGGACTGCTTCAACCACTCGCTGTCCCGATCGAACCATTCTTCCGTGTTGGCGTGGACCTCCTCGGACCTTTTCCTGAGTCCAACACCGGCAATAAATGGATCGCTGTAGCTGTAGACCACGCCACCCGGTATGCCATCACTCGAGCTCTTCAGACGAGCACCGCTACTGACATCGCTGACTTTTTACTGCACGACGTCATCCTACACCACGGCGCCCCTCGCCAACTGCTCACAGATCGCGGCCGTGCATTTTTGTCCCGAGTGATCGACGACCTCTTGCGCTCCTCCTCCACGCAGCACAAGTTAACTACCTCCTACCACCCACAAACAAATGGGCTTACTGAGCGTTTAAATCGTACCCTCACGGACATGCTCTCAATGTATGTTTCATCTGATCATCGTGACTGGGACCTGGCGCTACCTTATGTCACCTTCGCCTATAATTCATCGCGTCACGACACCGCCGGTTATTCACCCTTCTATATGCTCTTCGGCCGCGAACCGACGTTACCACTCGACACCCTCCTTCCGGATGCTGCAAGGCCGCCTACCGAATACGCACGTGATGCAATCGCTCGTGCTGACCACGCACGTCAGATCGCCCGCTCGAGGCTGTCTGCCTCGCAAGTCAACCAGAAGCGTCTCTACGATCGCCGACACCACGACGTTCATTTTCCACCCGGTTCGCTCGTCCTTCTATGGTATCCATTCCGACGTCCTGGCTTATCAGAGAAACTCTTGTCACGGTACATCGGTCCCTACCGTATCGTACGTCAGGTCACGGACGTCACCTACGAGATCATCCCCGTCTCGCCGCCATTGACACCTGCGACATCACCAACTGACATCGTTCACGTGAGCAGGCTCAAAGCATACAACCCCCCTTCTACCGACTAAGTTTAAAATGCACCGAGACGGCGCTTCTGCCACCGGGGGTAATGTTACGAAGCCAGCGTGGGATGGCACATACCACCTATGGGATGGCACATATCGTCCACAGAAGAAGACAAAGAAGGCGCGACTGTCTGGTGCGCGGCTGTCCACCATCTTGGTTATGCTGTGCGCCTTACTGTAAATATACGTGTAAATAGTCTTCCCTTGTGTTATTTACGTAACAATATATACGTGTGTGCAGATATTTGGTTCAAGCGATGAGTGTAATTGTTTAGTGCGCATTTCCTTTCGAATACTAAAAGGAAAGCACCTGAACACGCGGTTCCTTTCTATTTTGAATTCAGGATCGGTTATTTTTTCTGGCAAATAAAGAATATTGCTGCACCTGCGATTCTGCCATACGCTGCTTGGCATGTAGTACAGCGCACTGGTCGTTGCCGGCGACAGATAAAGTTCGCAAAGCGAGTGCAGTCAAAGTAGCCTCGACATCTTAATTGTAGCTCTTGAGCGCGCTTTGACAGCGCACTCAATGACACGCTTAGACGCATAAACATACTCTCCTCCGGAAGCAGCCCCGAGTATGCTTGCCAACAAAGTTACTGATTACGGCAGAACGTCAGGCTAAGTGTAAAAAGTGAAAAAAAAAAACAAGAACTAAGCCTGCATGTATATCTCACAGCATTGACTGAGCATATAGTGTGAAGTGTAAAGCCACCACGAACTCAATAAACGTTGCCGAGGAGCTAGCGCAAAAACTAAACTTATTTGTCGTAACCAAAACGGCGACACTGGAAGGCACGCTTGATAATGCAGTCCGCTGATAATTCTCTGTCCGTTGACAGTGCGAGCGAGCCGTACTACGTAAGGCCGTACTATTGCGCGGCACGTTTCAATGTTGTCTCGGGATCACTTGCATTCGTTTCATATGCAGTCGGAGAAATGTGACGTCGGATTTATTTCATTCATGATTTCATACTGTATGACAGCGTGTCTTGCTGTTTAATCGCGTCCTGTGGCATTGGGTGTGGGCCCCCGATTATCGGGTCGCTAGGATGTTTGCTCGGGGGAAGGCCGTCAAAGCAGGGGGGAAACAGTCGCGGGGTCGCGGCGCATGCAACAGAAACACGCGGTGGCATAAACTCCGGAAATGAGAAGTTGCAGCAGACGACACAACCAGGTATTCTTAGAGCGACGTCAGGACGTACGTGCACGACGGTATGTACTCGAGGCCATTAGCGCATTAATAGCTGTAGTATCAAAATGTTTCTTCAGGATGCCCTAATATAAACCGAAGGTTGTTCAGAAATGTATGAAGTCGCCTTTCAGTGTCACGTGTGTTGCATTATTCAATGTTTCGTTGGCTCGCATGACGCAGTCTTTTTCTGAAAAGAAAGTATTTCTCTGTGCAAACGCGCATATAACCCAGAACTGTAGTCAGGGAGAGCTAAAGCAAAGAACACGGTCCAAGCGGGCGCAAATTAGGTACCGGAACATACGCTATTCAGACGGCCGTGTGATGTCTGAATAGCGCTTGTGTTGAAGTCATGTCTGAATAGCGCTTGTGTGGGTTTGGAGTAGGCAACGGATTTTTTTTTTTTTCAGGTAGCACTTCTTGGTCAAGTTCGTCATGCCAGTGGATTCGCTAATTGTCCTCAGGTATTGTGTTTCCACAGTGACACGTGCCAAGTGCATGCTTCTCGATGTGTTCGCGTACGTCCAGATTGGCGGACTGTTCAGGTAATGGAAAGCGAATGAAAAAACACGTGATAAGCTGACTGCCACTGTTACAGACTCTGACGTAACGCTAAGAGCGTAATGTCGGAGCTGAAGCAATACGAATGTGGGTTTATTACCCTACAACACTAAGACAAAACATTTATTTCCACGAAGCACTATAAACGGGACAGTACTGGTATTAGTTTAGACAGAACACCGCGACATCAATACCTGTCAAAGATGCGCTTGCTGCACACAGATTGGCCTGCGGCAATCAGAAAAAGCAGTGCCACTTGGCTTGCCTAAATAATTCCCTATAGGATAGAGTGAATATGTCACACTACTCGCCTGGCCACTTGATCTTAATCATTGTTCGCGTTTCCAGGCACCGCGGCTTCCACCACGACGCGCCGGCACCACAGCGCTGGTCGTGGGACATCATCGCAGCCGGTCTGCTGTCGGTGATGCTGCTCAGCCTGCTGCTGTACCACCTGGTCTCCGGAGGTTGTCTCCTAGTTTGTTGAATGTTTAGAGAGTGCAGCTAAGTGTCCCTTAGCGAATCGTCATCGCAGCAAAGCTGGTGACATACCAGTGCATCTGAATTGTGCAAATAGAAGCGGGGACGCAGAACAGGAGGTAGAAGCGGGAACATAAAGGAAGTGATCCAAACAAAAAAGATGAACAAAACGACTATACGAAGTGTAGCATCAGTGCTGCGTGTCGCGCTAATGCTTGATGGATTATTAGCAGCGAAGCTATTTAAGCTACCGTAATTTGTCGGGCATCGAGAAATGCCAGGTGACACTGCGTTACGTGATTTTGGTGGAAACCTATCACATGACATTGCGTTGAGTGATGCTGGCGGAAACACATCACGTGACGTTGCCTTGCGCGATTTTGGCGGGAACATGTCACGTGACGTTGCGTTACGTGATTTGCGCAAGAACATGTCAGGTTATATTTCGTCAACGTCATTTTGGGGAACTTGTCACGCGAGATTGCTTTACGTGATTTTGGATGATCAAGCAATGTGTTCCCGCCAAAGTCACGTAACACAATGTCACGTGGCATGTTCCCGTCAAAAGATGACATGACTATCGAGTGACCTGTTTCAGCAAACTATCAGCCAGCTTCGCTGTGATCTGGCTTTGCCCGACCTAGCGGAAGCTGCGTACTTTGTTTTTGTACGATATGGTCCTTCATCTTGCGAATTTGATTGTCTTCGAAGTAATATATGTATGATGTTAATAAGGGTGTTCGAATATCAGTATCTTCGAATGAGAATCGAATAAGAACATACAGCTTCGAATATCGAATAACAAAATACAAATGCGCCTTCAGTAATGATATGTTTCACAAATTATTATGTTAAGAATATGCACTAATAAACTACCAATGCAAAATATATTACCACCACGAGCACAATGTCTAGACTCGATTATCAGATCATTACTGTATTAATCAAATACTTCAGCATAAAGCAAGCAATACCAAATACTAAAGGATATATCATCAAAGAAAATTGGTTATTCCAGGTAGCCAGGGCGCTGGGATGCATGCCGAAAAAGTTCTGCACAAGAAGGCTTCGTGCCGCGAATTGCTAAGGAAACACTTCTTGGCTGCTTGCTGAAGCCATGCAGGGCACCAGTACGGCTGCATGAGCGCTACCGAGCACGTGGTTGACGATGCCAATCGTGGTAGTGCTTATCGGTGGCGATAAGCCGTATACGTATTGACGCGCTCGTCGGTGGCCGCCATGAAGCTTGGTACCTAGCGTAAATGTGGAAGATGAGTCATTTCGGAACGATGACAGGATTATTTATTTATTTATTTATTTATTTATTTATTTATTTATTTATGCAAATACCTCACGGATTCCACAAAAGAACAGTGTCTGAGGGTAACACACGTTCTTGGGCTAGTTGATCCATCTGTGCATCAAGGTGAAGACGCAACGCACGCAGAAGAAAAAAAAAAATAAGAGGGACAGGATAGAGCGTCACTAGTTTTATTGGAAGAAGGAACAATTTTTTATACAGAGCCAACACATACGTAGTCGCAATTTGCGCATCGTAACCACATTAAACCACCACACCAGGCAAGCATGTTCTCAAAGAATATAGTTCTGTTCTGCGCAGGGACACCGACGTATCACTGATCCAGACATCTCTTTTTACAGTGATATCACAAGCCTCCATTAAATCGCGTGCCACAATGTTCTTGCTCTTTCCTAGTATGCGGACGCTGAAATGATCCGGTTCACATTTGCAGGATTCACAATGCATAGGAAAAGAGCAAGAACACTGTGTCGCGTGAATTAATGGAGGCTTATTATATCACTGTGAAAAGAGATGTCTGGATCAGTGATACCTCGATGCCCCTGCGCAGAACAGAACTATAATTCTTTGAGAACATGCTTGCCTGGTTGTAGTGGCTTAATATGGTTACTATGCGCAAATTTTGACTACGTATATCTCTCGGTTCTTTGTAAAAAGGGTCCCTTCTTCCGATAAAGCTAGTGACGCTCTATTCTGTCTCTCTTATTTCTTTTCTTCTGCGTGTTCTGCGTCTTTTCCTTTCTGCACAGTGTCTGACGCTAAGAGTAGAATTTTCTAGCAGAGTGGTGAAAGCGTTGTTATATATGGCGAAAGTATCGTCGTAGTAAAATAATAAGCAAAATTAAACAAACGGAAGAAATACATAATACATTCTTACCATACCGCACTAATATAGCAAGCAACTGAACTGGCACGTACCATGAAATATAAAAAGGGTGCACGAAGAATAAAGAAATACACAATGCTTAAGGACGGCGCAAATGGATTATGGATGGGTACAAAGCAGTGTGTCCAGGTGAGGACACGGTTCTAGCGATGAAGAGGTCCAATCTTTCCCAGTATTCCAATCAACTCGAATATTCGAAGAATTCCAATGCCTCATTTTTTAATCGAATAAGAATATTCAGAACGTAATACGTGGAAATATTCTATAACTTCGAATATCCGCGCACCCTTTGTTCTTCCCTTGTACACAGTTGAAATAAGTTGTAGTATCTCTGTATATATCCGCGCCTTTCAGTTTCTGCGTTGTCACTGCTTAAGAAGTGCGCATCACTATCACTCATTCATATTTCTGAACATGCAATGGTTGCGAGCCCATCATGTAACTTGTGTCAATATGGGCATGTTCGCTATTTCTTAAAATGAGTTTATTTTTATTTTCAGACACGAAGCGACCGCCCAGTAAGTAGCAGCATTTAATAACAGACGCTGAGGCATCGGGTCGAAGTGTAGCGTATACAAAAAAGTGTCACACTTTTGCGACCAATAAACACTAAAGAACGCCGCTGTATATTGCCTGCTTAGCGCATGCACGGTCGACCTGCCGCGGTGGTGTCGTGGCTATGGCACTCAGCTGCTGACCCTAAGGTCGTGGGATCGCACTCGGGCCGTGGTGGCTGCACTGAGATGGAGGCGAAATGCTAGAACCCCCGTCCTGTGCGATACAAGTGCACGTTAAAAGAACACAAAGGGGTCGAAATTTCCAGATCCGTACACTGCGGCGCCTCTAATAATTATATCATGGGTTTAGGACGCAAACCGTCACAAATTATTACTATTACGCACCTGAACTGGTTTGTGATATGACTGCCCGCCCAGAAATCTGTAACGTCATTAGAAGCAAGCGGGCATACTCTTATATGAGCAACCGAACACAGGTATGCGGTGACCTACATCGAGTATAATGACAACATGTCCTACTCGAAGTATTGTGCCCCCTGTCTAAATCATTTTATCAAGTTTCAAATTTTTTTGAGCTTAAAAGAAAGCTTAATAAATCAGCGCGCTCGTATTAGCGGGTTCAATTTCGTTAAATGCATAGCAGACATGTCAGTGCCTTATTTTGTTGCAAGTGAAAAACGGGGGCCCAAGATTTAGTTGCCACTCTGAGCGTCGATGCTCATGCAGTGATTTGTAGCATGACTGTGCGATTCCTTGCGCTTGCCGTGCAAACGCTGTTGTTCATGACTTTTCCGGCGAGTTTATTTCAATACGTGGCCGCGTGTATTTTATTATGCGGACAATCGTAGGGCGCTCTGACTTTATTTTTCGGACAAAGGACGCTGTAACATTTTTAACACTTGTTGACGTGGATGGTATGCTGTATGGTACCGTATAGGCCAGACATAAGCCGTGACATTCCTTTTATGATCGCATATTATACATGGCCGTTACTTTTTTCTGCCAGGATAATTTAAAAAGAAATTATTAGGTGTCAGGTGGTCTGTTGGCGAGCACAGATTTTTCGATGATCCGCGCGGCGAAACTAAGATGCGAAGGAGAATAGGAAAACAGCCTACGCAATTTTTGTCCACAGCTTAGCGATAAAAATTATGTAGACAATCAGTGATGTCTCTTGCTTCCCTTGGAGTTCTGTCTCCTCCTCCTTTTTTCGTTTTATATTCAGTTGTCAGCTCTGAACTTTGCGCTGTAAGAGGATTTTACTTTTTATGTTGGTATCTCGTATTCTTCTCCTACTGCTCTTTAGCGCTGTTCTGACCACTTGCAAACACCAACTAGGTCATCTGTCTATACTGAAGTGGTCTTTCCATGTCCTCAGCATATTTTGCACAAAGTGATAACAAAAACTGCGTGATTGTGTTCTTAAGCTTTGAGCACGGTCGGCACCAACACCGTCGCCGGATCCATGAGGAACAATGTGCCGAAATGCCATAAGATAAAATTGTTCGTAAGATGAAAATTCGGCCAGCTTTGGGCTTATCGCTGTTGCAGCCAGCTGACCGTTGGCACAACGGACCTACTAACGAGACGCCTTGGGATTTCGAACTCTGTGTGTGTTACCTCAAGGCGGCTGGTGTTCAAGTGAAGCTTCGGGGGCATATACTAAAACGATACGAAGCACGTGTTCGGAAAATTACGAAATTTGGTGTACTTTATTCAGGGAGAACAGTTTGGATGCCTGCCTTTTTGTCGTCGGTAATGGTAAAAATGTGACTTCTAATGTTTTGGGAAGCGCGCGAGAACAGTTCCTTCTTTCTGCGTGATTACGTGTTCGGAAAGCATTGTTTCACTCAGTACCGTTACGTTCTTTTCTAGGCATTCCTATCCCCGAGACCTCGAGTAAGTATGCGCGGAGACTTCCGTTGTTAATAAGGTGGTCTTGCGGGCTAGTTGGTCGAGAATTATGAAACAAGAAACAGCACTGAAAACAGGGACAAAGGAATACGAACGTGGTGTCGTTCGTGTTCCTCTGTCCCTGTTTTCAGCGCTGTTTCTTGTCTCATAATTTCCGTTGTTAACATTGCTAAGCCAGAAAGTGCGTATGGGCTGCCACTACGTGCTTGAGAGCGTGTTCACACTCTTAACGCTACGTTTAACGAGGCGCCCATACATGCAAGGTTTCGATATATCTGTTTAAAATTCACGCCTAATGTATTGACGGTGTTAAGCTGCTTTGAAATCGCAGCGCACCAGCGTTTGTTCGGGTTTAAACTGACTAAAAGGTAAGCCTACTTGTACTCAGGGCTTGTTCAGCGCTCTTGCTTCTTCCTTTCTGTCCCCTTCATGCTTGTTACGCCTTTAGGTAAACGTTATAAATGCTCATTTACATGTCCCTCTTGAAGAAGCGCCAGCAGTTTGAAGGCCGCAGCCATGAAATTGACGTTGTTCATCCAAGCGAATGGCTGTTACGAGACTCGATGCGTAGTATCCGCGAGTGAGCGATGCAGTTTTTTGTCTGCCTTTTGTAGCGTCTTGATACTCAAGTAGACTTTCTTGAAAATAAATTTTATTAAGACCATTGCGTTCATATGATTCAGATTTAAGTATTTGGAACTACTGGCCTAGGTGAAGAAAACTGTAAACAGCAACTGGGCAGGGCGTGCTGGATGAGTGACTTTCATTTTACTGAGACCAATTAGTCACTTGGCAGCGTAGTTGGTTTGTCCTTTGATGCACTGGCGCTTCTGTCCTGACTGCGAATTTCACCTATGCGAACATCAAATCCAGCTAGGTTGGAAGGGTGCATATACGTCGCTTTTCCATTCCCCTAAAAGTAAGTGGGGTGGATGAGGGGAGGTGGTGGGAGGGGTTGGTGGCCTAGCCCAGGCAGGATTGACAAGGGGGGAGGAGGGGGAGGGCGATGCAGGGTAAGTATGGAAGCCGAACTAATGGTGCACATTGAGGGTAGCACCAATTGGAAGTGGTTTTAAACATACCTCATTCAGCAGGCCGCACGTCTTCTGAAACGTACGCAATCACTGAGAGCTCACGCTAGCATATATGGGAAAGCATGCACAAATGGATGACCACTGTGCTAGCCAGTGGACGCGGTCGATGTCGTTTATTCAGTCCTTTGCTAATGCCGGTAAAAAGCTACTCAAACACTCAAGTACTTCACCGACTCTTCGCTGTGTTCGACGGTATAACATCAGAGTGGCGCCATACGAATTTTAAACGAAAGTATGATGCTTATTTGTGCTCGTTGCAGCGACGTGTACGTCAGAGTATAGGGCGGCAACTAGAGCGACAAAAATTGGTGACAGATATAACCTCGTGACAAAGTACAACTATTCTAGAAGTATACTCTTTTGATCATTATGAAAACTCGCACAGAACAATAAATAGCTGACATTGCGGAGTCTTTTCTTCTTTTTCTTTTTACAGCGAATGCGTCAACCAGGGCAGTACATAACCGAGGTGAGCGCACCCTACGACTCCACAGTTTCTCTACTACGTTGGCAGGAAGGACCACTCCAGGAGTCGAAGTAACGAATGTCCGTATATTGCGTGGCTTGTTACTCCAGTCTCAAGGCGTTTAACGTATGAAGCAATGATGCTTTTTTCAAATATTCTCCTAAGATTTACCGGTGACTTTAAATAAGGCCACAGGACAATGTCTTCGTGTTATGGTCCTATACATCAGCGGTAATGAAATCAAACAGCTGGAACCCTTAGAGCATTTGCGCAGTTCGTATTGATGTGCATGTGATGGAGGGACTTGCAGTGCAGGTTAAGTCACCTCGGCGGTTGAGACGCTGTCTCAACGCACCTAAGGAAGGACGAGACCGTTTGCAGAACATAAAATACTTTGTAGGAAGAACAGGCACATACATACAAAACATAACAAAACGACACATTTAAAAGATAGACAAAGCCCTGCACCGGACGCGGGGCGAAGGAGGAAAGTTATCTAAAAAAAAATGTCCCTACGATTACAAGTCCGAAATTAGGGGCGAGGTGACGAAGAGACGCTGCTCTCACCAAAGCTGGTGGAGCTACGTATGGCGTTTCAGACGAAAACGCGGATAAAAGCTGCTTGAAAGCGCATAGCGTCAAAAAGATAAGATGACAGAAATGAAAAGCTATATTGTTATGGCTGCAGTTATTGATAACAAAAATCGAAACGACAAGTTGTTTTATGACGGGCGATGTGACAAGTTGATAAAAAAGCGATATGAAAAGTAGTAGTTGTTTTTCTCACTATTCTAGCTTTCGCTCACCATTGTAGTCACTATTACAGTCTTCGTTTGCTGTACAAATGAGCACCAGTGTTGTCACACCACATCGAAAACACGATATCATTGTAGCTTTCTGAGCACGGCTCGCGCTCGCCAGCTGTACATGCGGCTGTCGATGTGGTTTTGCGGCGCTTGACTGCTAACTAGTTACTTATCTTACAGAAGCCATCTTGGTGACGCCGGAGGAAGATTTCGGTAAGACCACAGCCGAAATGTCTTCTTCTCTGAAAGTGAGAGCTGTGAGAAAGCTTGGAACGCCTCTGTTTAGATCTCTGATTCGTGCCCCATTAGTCTACTGCCCTCATGAAGCAATCGAGAATGGAGTGCTGAAGCCAAGCATGTGTGCATGAATTCGCACTAGGATGGAAGGGATCAGCACATTCGGAAGTCGTTCGCGAAATACACGTATTAAGAGAGAGAGAGAGAAATATTAATTGATTAGGCACTGATCCATTTTTCATGTACAAATGAGTGCAGGCGAAAAAGAAAACGAGGGAGAGCTCCTGATATGTATACTAACTTGAAATCCGTGTTTACGCATCGCAGTGTACTTACTCTGTTTATTTCTGATATCTGCGTAAATTGCAAATCCCACTGAACCGTCGGAGCACAAATTTTAATACTGCCGAGCGTACACAATGCTGACGGATAAATTAAGTGGTTGTTAAGACGAACTTACCGTTACTTTGTGGCTGCAATAAAGTATGGCTATAAGATGCACACTTGTTTTCGCGCAGTATAGACAGGGCTGATACCACAGTTGCAATGGCCCCCATCGGCTGATAAACAAAAGGTACTTTTAAGTACCATAACACCTAAACTTCATATACGGATAACAAGAGTAGGCAAATAGTCCATATCAGCTCACTGGCACCAATCGACGAAGAAACTGGGCCAGATACAAATTTCCAGGGTCCCTTATGCGGATGGCTAAGGAGACCTAAAGACCGGAGACGTCGACATCGCCGACTGAAAAAAAAAAACGCTTTTAGAAATCTGGTTTCAAACTTCCGATCACGTGTCGCGCATACCCGTATGGAGCGGTAACCTCTTGATAATTAATTGATTCATGGTCTAGAAGCAACAATTCTTTAAATGACAATCAACATCAAAAGTATTAGTTACTTCTTACGGGTGCCTAACAATGCTACGACGCCCTTGTGGGCTTCGTTTCAGGTCTTGGGGCTCTAGTATTAAAATTCCCAGAGTGCGTGGGATACGTCCGATTTTTTTTAAAAGAGTGCGTGTTCTGTTCAATGTGGTGGTGTGGACACCGAAGAGTGATCACAAGAACTTCCGATGTTACGTTGTCATAAGCCGTCGAGACAACTAAAGGTGCCGAATAAAGCAAAGACGTATATCAAAAACATACGATGACATCGGCCGCGATGATCCCGTACTGATGGTAATTTGTCTGCGATAGCACTTCACAATTCTATGACGGCTACAAGGTATCTGTCGGGCAGAAAACGTAAGAGCACGGGAAACGGTGAAGAAGACATGAAAACGGATACAGTGCACCAACTAGGCCAACACCGTGTTATACTACGAATTCCACAAGAACGTCTGCATTTAAAGCGGGACGTAGATTTACGCCTGCGCATAATCACTGAACTGTCGCTGGTCCACGTTGCGT
>JABSTT010004473.1:0-21747 GCA_013339685.2 Hyalomma asiaticum
GACACCTAAGTATCTAGAAAAATTAACTGTGGTAACGAACTCTTCATACATAAGTAGTTACTTATCAATGGTTTTTCTTTTTAATGGAACATATATGAATGCAGTTTTTAGCTTTTAAACACATGTTCCATTCTTTGCACCAGTTGTGTATTCTACTGAAGTTTCTCTGATTTGGTGTCGTGCCCTGATCGCATGATATTTTTCGGTACACCAGGCAGTCATCCGCAAATAGTCGTATGCATGACGTAATACATAAATTTAAGCATTAATATAGATTCAAAACAATATAGGTCCCAATACAGAGCCTCGTAGAACTCGGGAGGTGACGTTCACGTAAGTCGATTTTTTACCATTAACGACAAAACACTGGCTGGGCTCCGACAAGAAATTCCCAACCCATTTGATAACATCACTATGTATGCTTAACTTTTGAAGTTTACAAATTTGTAAGAAGTGAGTGGGTAACCATATCGCACGGTTTTTGAAATCTAAAAATAAACACTCTATCTGGCCCTCAGCATCGATTTCGCATCTTAAATCATGATAAAATTCTGCAAGTTGTGTAGTGCAGAAGCCCCAACGGAATCCACGCTGTTCTTTAAGATTTTGTTCTCGGTGAGGTGATTCATGATAGCTGTGTAAATGATGTGTTCCATCAACTTGCACTCAATACATCTCAGGGAAAGAGGGCAATATTTTTGGACATCTTTTCACGAATGGCCTTTATGAATTCGTACGTGCGCTTTCTTCCAATCGTGTGGCAGGTCACTAGTACAGAGAGAATGCGTAAAGGTAACAAAAAGATCAAGGGAAACGGGCGCAACATTTTTCGGCAACTAGGAAGCATTCATTTATGAGATATCCGTATGGATTTCCTTGTGGCCTTGTGCTACAAAACGGGTGGATGCTAATTTTCCCTTTCATAAACGTTACTCCACCTTGCGGGTTTCCGTAGAACTCATTTGACAGCTCTTTAGCACGCGAGCCGAGACGAAATCGGATCAACGGCTTTGGTTTCATCCAGGCGCTCCAACAGCTTCCATGTACTGGGAACGCCGAGTTCCACCGGTGCCATTAGTGGCATATTGTTAACAGGTGTCGTTAAACTGTCTCATTTTACTAGGAGAAACACCGAACGGAAGAGCTTATTTATCTGCGTTGCCTTATGTTTCGTAATACATGACGACTTGGTTATTGGACACGATTTCTGGAATGACCATATCACTTGATCCACAACCCTTTAAATACTTACAGAAAACTTTAGAATCTCTTGTCACCCTTCCATGTAGTTCATTGAAATAGTTTTCTTTTGGGACCTTACTACTGAACTTATAATCATGCGTTATTTGTGCGATCCTCTCATAATGAACCTTACTCTTCGTTTTTGTTTGTACTGCGCAAACATACGTTTCCTTCTTGTTGTGATCCGTATAACCGCTGATATAACCCACGGCTCTATTTAAGTTTGGAATAATGTACGTTTGGCATACGTTCGTACGCAAGCTCCCCTAGTTTGAATTGGAACGTATTGCACGGTTCATAAATGTCACATTCATCCGCGAGGCACTCAAAAGTAGAGAAGTATTGAAGCAGTTCTTCATTTGTACTTTCATAAGCCCCTTTATCACAAAAGAATACTTTTCTGTTCTCGCAAGAAGTAAACCGTTGAAATTTGCTTTTGACTATCGCAACTGCCGAGTGATCGCTAATTCCTGATACGAGTGGAGTAGAACTTACTAAGTAAGGTGATCTTGAAAACAACAAATCTAGGATATCGCCTCCATGTGTTGCTACTCTTACATATTGTACTGGGCCGCATGTGTCTATACAACCTTTTTCATTCAGTCAAATACAGCTACTTACACATTTTATATATACTACGAAGAAGCCCGGCCACGTCGTAAAATGTACGTCGTCTTCGTCTGTTTAGGCCGGAGACGTCAATAAGAATGGCTCACCATATACATAAAGTCCTATCGAACGCCACGTGCCAACATCTAGCACAGCCTAGTCGTACCATGCTGTGCGGCACTCATCCGACGCCCAAGGTGACGGAGGTTTGGCCCAGCTCTAGCGACCTGGCCTTGCTAGCCCCCGCGAGAGTAGGCAGCACAACTGTAGGGGACCTTCTTCCCTCACCTGCGGCCGTGGCGAGCCGTTGCCCGCAGCGGTGCCGTAATGCAGCTGTAGTTATGTACATTATCTCAGATAAAGCATTGCTGCTGTACTTGGCGAGCGCGTTGCTGCTATTGGGCTACTAAATCAGCGACATCTTCATCTGAAACGAGATTACGCGCGTCCCAATGAGGGGCACAACCACAACGCTTGCATCATCTATAGACACGCTCATTTTTATTATTTGACAAGCGTTTCATGCGACTGCTGAAGCATGGTGCTGATTTGCCTAAGGCTATTGAGCGAGTGGGTAGATATTTACCAAGCAACATTTGAGCCTCATCGGGAAACCAGTCCCAGTGGCTTTGAACGCCACTATCGCCAAAAAAGCCCTGAAACGTGTAAAAAAGCTTAACAGTTCACTACTTTCGCATCAGAATCTGCGTGCTTGAAGTCACGAATAGCTTTACGCCCATTTTAATATTGAGGTAGCGAGAATTTGAGTTCGAAAGACACAGTGAAATGATCACTCAAACCGAGTTGCACGGTTGCATCAGACACAAAATCGAGCTTAGTTGTTATTATTAAGCCAAGAATATTGTCGGTAGTAAATGTTGATCTGGTAGGTTCATTGAGGAGGTGTGACAAGTTATAAAATGATGATAATTCATGAATAATTGTTAATGATAGCACGCACTGCTTTCAAGCTGCTATTTTTCAGCCATAAAACAAATCCACGTATTATGCTTACAGACATGACCACGCGAAAAATGGAGTTCGCTCTCTGTTGTCAGGGAGCGCGCGAATATCTTTTTCATAGGAAGTCTTCTTGCTGAAAAACATTTGAAGCTTCCGTCTGGCAGAGGCGAAAGCCTCGCAGTTGTCTAGAAAAGCGTAAATGGTCCACATTTCGGGCGACATCCAAAAAGGCTGCTTGTTTGTTCACGTTATTGGAACCCGCATGACTAAAAGCAACTTTATGGACTATATATAACAGAACTGTGCGAAGTATGAAAAGCTAGAAAAACGGTGCCTTACAGATTAGCGCATATTTCTATGCGGTTAGCGCGTAGAAATAAGAGCAGAGTTTACGCCCATGGGAGCTCCGCTCCTATCTATAAAAACAAACTCTTGCCTTTGTTGGATTTTCTTAGATAGGTGCTGAGTTTCCACAGGAGCATTTTGGAAATTCTTTCCATGTACTTAAAGTCAACGTTGGTTGGATACAACCAAGGCGTGCTTGTGCAGAAATCGGACATTTAGATAGGTCCAAAGGTTGCCTCCATTACTACTGGAGCGAGTTTGATTGCCGCGCAAAGGGGGCCTTAGGTGACAAAGTGATTATGGCATGTCCTTATACTGATGATTACTTGACTTTTTGTAAGAAGGATGAGTTGGATCCGTCGCTATCTATGTAAGCGATCAATTTAAAGCTAATTGAGATGGTTCAATATTTTACGAAACAACTTCCTCAGAAAAACGTACTGCAACTTCCTGATATCTCTTTGACATTAGCGCATGATCACATGTGTTGGCAGTATTCTCCCTGAGCATCTAAGCCGTTGTTAAACTTTCACTACAAGCACTCTGAAGTAGTAAAAAACAGAACAGCCATGCCGTGTCTAGAGTCAACCCTAACGAAATCATGCTTAAACCAATAGAACAAGAGCTTTAATGCGCAAGTACAACGCCCTTTAGAAGCAGGTTACCCTAGCCTAGTTACAGCCAGTGTATCTCAACGCCTAAAGACGTCGATTTCAACCGGAACGCGCACCGTATCAAACAGCAGTAATAACAAGAAAGGAGTGGTGAGTATTCCATATACTCACTCCTTTTCATATAGGCTCAAGAAAGTGAGAAATACATATGGGGTTAACCTTGTTTTAAGGCTCCCAATAACTTAAGTAGTATTTCTGCTGCCTTGGATAGGAAAAATGAACAGGTGCAAGGATAAAAGCGAAGAGATATTTGCTAGGGCAAGCACAGCGCTAACAATAATTTTACTGAATGTCGCACGGGTGTGGTTTATAAGATTCTTTTTAGCTGCGGACGTGGGGAAGACATGGTGTTGTATTATTCAGAGAGAAATTGAACATTGATGAACGTTATCAGGTGGAACACCATCTAATCTATTGTACTGCCGGGACTACAACTTGTTACCGAAGTTAGACGAATGCGCGATTCTGTACAGGTATGATAACGAAGAAACGCGTTTAATGGTCGATGCCTGGTATATCAATAATAGTTGAAGTGTTTGCGTGAGGAAGCTGTCGATTAGCTTAAACAGAGAAGAGACAGAGCGTCTCAACAGTTGTGTCGCGTGTAGGCCGGCACTAGAACCCGTTGTACACACGTGTGGCACTACCTTTTCTTAGCATGCGCAGATGGCTTCTTTTCTTCTTTTTTTCGCCTCAGTGTTCTGCATCATTTTGTGGTCGACGTTCGTGTTCTCCACTTTCTTCCCTCTTGTCGGTGTTTTGCAGGCCTGTTTTTTTGCATCATAAGTGGGAGATCCTTGACTAAATAGTCCGAATATGTGAGCTAGACATTGGGATTGCGCAAAACAGATCTATCAAGCAAGGCCTTTTTGGCAAGACTTTCCGCTTCTTCATTACCCTTTATTACAACATGGGATGGTGCTTACTCTAATACCATGTTCTGACTACGCTGAAGCGTAGTTATTTGAAAATTAGTCATCAAAGTTATCCACTATGGCGATCATCCTAAATTTCTCCTAGTTTGGCCGCCTATCAGACATTATTTTGCTGAATACAGAGGGAACACAAATACTCTGACGTACAAAACGGTTACGAAAGCCCATGAGTTCTCGTGTAGGAGATCAAATGACTTCGACATATTTGGAACTGCCAGATAAAGTAGCAGCCATATATGCATTCTTCTAACGCACAGCTGTACCAATCTTGGCTAACATTTGGAGTTCGACAGACTGAGCCAACTGTGGGTAATGTTCTCCCCAACGAGATAATACTGTATTCTTTTCTTCATTAGGTGCCCTGCCGGAACGCGACAAGGCCATTGGTGCGGCCCGAACTCCAGTTGTCAAGCTCACACGCTGAGCCGACGTTCTGTTGGCAGTCGCCTCCAGGACACTATCGTGTGAGCTGAGAGGCCGTCCCCACAGTTCGGGCTTAGCCAGTCCACGTGCCACAATTGCTTGAAAAATGGAAAATTTGGTGCGTGTGTAAGAAATGAAGAGTTGTGGTCAATTTTTAACTTCGTGTGCACAGTATACGCAAGTATCCAAGACATTGCACAACTCATGCCGCACTGAATGTGTAGGAATTGTGAATAGTTGAATGCGCTTGAATAACTAAGTATGAGTGCACTACCGCGAAAATGGCGGCTCGGTTCGGCTTTCTCCCGCTCTATGTCAGTCCAGGATCATCTCGTTTGGTCAACAATAAAAACACGCATAGTGCTATGGAAACTACCGTTCCTAGAACTAAGCCAGTGCCTGAATAGTTCGAGCTTGGTCCATCTTGTCCTACCTCATGGCGACACGTCGGGCAGTTCTGACCAGGACGGATGTGTTTGTCACTACAGTACATGCTGAAATGGTGCGTAAGCAGGAACGGATGTTGGTGTCCGCTCATCGAATGTGTCTGATTCGCAATGGCACCGCAACTTCTCTCCTTAATACGACTGCTCTACAGCCATAACTTGAATGTATTATAAGGAAGCAGCGGCTGTGAGTTACATAATAAAATTACGCCCGCAGATGGAGCCACCGCCTCGCGTGTGCAGACCTTTGTGCTCATCTCCGGCACTGCCTGGAAACAAAGGCAGGTGTTAGCTTGGTGACCTCGCATTCGCAACGCTTATGTACGCCGAGTGTAGGCCCTGAAATCTGAAGATATAACAATGGCAACGTGTAGAGCGCGTTCAGAAGCTGCTCCCGCTGCAGTTGTTGAACTCACAGAGGTTTCACGAGACAAACAGTACTATGTATCATATATGAAACAATAGTGCCCTGCTCGATTGTTCTTACATTTCTTTAGCTCTTCATATTCTACGCCACTGCGAAAACCTCTTGCTATGGTACCATTGTCCGAATTTTGCGAATTGCACGTTTGCTTTTTCAGTATTGACGAGAAAATTATTGCCGAGATAATAGCACAGGAAAAGAAAGATGAAGAATTTAGCACAGGAGAAAACATACAAAACATGACGCGAACACGCACAAAACATAATGTTCACTACAAACAGTCCAACTCGTTTAAAAAAAGATTGGCGATTGTGTGGTGTCATTGAAAATTTCGGGATGCACAGCCCGAGAATGCCACTATCACAACCTTCTCTTCTGAGTCGTCCTGAATAAACAGCAAATGCTAATCGACTGATCCAGCAATCCTTTCATATGCCCCACCTCCTGAGTATACCAGCCAAGTAGGAGAGCGCGTGGTCGAGGGTGCAATTGAAAATAATTGCGACTCTTAATGCTAACCATCTTGCACGATATACTGGATTGGTTACTCGATATATAAACGTTATTCTAGTTAACACGTGGCACCCTTTAAAAACTGACGGGAGCGTTCCCCGTACGCCACTAACTTATTATTATCCCCTGTTGTGGCCACATCAGGCTATTTTAACGCGATAGCGTTAGAGAGCTCGTTTCGCAGAAATTCCGCCATCAATGTCGGGTCGCTTGTGAGCGAAAAATCGCCCGTGACCGAAAAATCGAGACGGGTGCAAATAAAATACAGAATAAATATTTTCCGTCCCATTGAGGATTGAAAACGGGCCCTTTGCGTGGCAAGCAGGTGTCCTTCCACAAAGCCACAATGTTACTTGGCCCCGCAACGGTGGTCTAGTGGCTATGGCACTCGGCTGCTGATCCGAGGGTCGCGGGATCGAATCCCAGCTGCGGCGGCTGCATTTCGATGGAGGCGAAATGTTGAGGCCCGTGTGCTGTGCGATGTCAGTGCACGTTAAAGAACCCCAGGTGGTCTAAATTTCCGGAGCCCTCCACTAGGGCGTCTCCCATAATCAGACCTGCTTTTGAGACGTTAAACCCACCAAAACAACAAAAGAACAACAATGTTACTTGCAAGTGCTTTGAAAAAAAAAACACTACATAAATGTCATGTAGTGGAAGAAGTCTCCTTAACGCATTTTGTTCGGCAGGCGTCACGAGGAGAATGAGCCCATTCGGCGATTTGTCAGCTCATTCGGCGATTTGTAGGAGGAATAAGCTTCACTGAACATATCAAACATTAGATAATGTGCTGGCATCTGTGAAACATTGTGAAAAACAAGTCTCGACTACTATGGCCTCCGAGACGGCGGGAGCGCCCGCCATCTCGGAGGTCATGCGACTACAGCAGAGCCTATATGGTTCCGCCCTTCTAGGACAGGGAACATATGATATCAAGCAAACAGCAAATGTTATTTGACAATGTGCTGTTTGCCATTTCACCGACCATAAGGCGACGCTTGTTCCGGTTGGCGGGAACAGGTCTCCAGAAGAACAAATCGAACAGCTGCCAGATAGTTAACGCAAGAAGGAAAACAGAATGTGACCATTTAGAATAAAATCACGCCTACGCGCAGTTCATAATACAGGACCATGTGACTACATCACTGTGCAAACTTTTCATGAAGCTGATATAAAGTGCTGTTAAATAGATCGAAAACCTCTACCATTACTATAAATACGTCGGGCGCGCGCGCGCGCCCCCGAGTGTGTGTGTGTGTTTGTGTGTATGTGTGTAAAAACACATATTAATAAGTATGCACTGAGTGCTTGAAGTGCACACTACGGGCCACATTTCGCTATCGCGTTCAACTCTTATAGGCGAAGCTTAAGGGTCCGCGAATTTTTTAAAATCACTTCATTTAACTAGACAATAAATAACTAACAAACGTTTAAACAGCTGAGGTTAAACGGAGTATATTTAATGGTGAAGTTCCTGGGAGGCACAAAATATATTAAGTGGTGAAGTTTTTGGGAGCCACGCGCATCGTCAGGCTAGTCTTAACGCAACACGTGCTGCACGCTTGCGACGCGCGTGGCTAGCTTGCTTGCTTCTTAGGCGACAACCGACTAGCTGCTGCGAGAGTGTACGGTGGATTGGCGTGAGGTGGGCTTGAGGCTGGTAGCTAACCCTTTTGGATACTTTCTGACGTAACTCTACAAAGCAGTGGTGTAAGAGAATATGGCTTCTCCAGGGACACTTTTCGCAGTTTGTTCGCGCTGAGAGGGGAACATGTAGAATTGTAGACGAGCCGCCAGCTCATGGCTGCCGAGATAGCGCGCGTGCCAATGATGGCGATTGCGTGAAGTCCACAGTTGCTGCGAGAATACCGCCCCCCTCGCGCCTTTCCTTCTGGTTAAAAAAGGGCGGCGCGTTTGCTCTACGCACGGGGTGATGTTATCGCATGCACTCTCCGAGCGACGCAGATGTGCCAGGCTCGTTTGTTGTCTGCTTCAGCCGTGTTCCTTTCCACCAGGAGCGTTCTTTTGCGCGTTTCTTTTTATCAATTCTGAATTTATACGAGAGATAATGTCGACGACGACGGCAATAACCCGTTGGGGGCTGTCCATATAATTCATGTTGCAATAAAATAACTTTCAATAACAACTTCGATACGTTCAATATGTAAAGCAGACAACAATACACGTGTTGTTCACTTCTCCCCTTGTGTCCGTGTCTTGCACGCGTCTTCTTTTGACTATTGCAACAATATACGTTGTTATCTATTTTACTCATTTTGCGAGGAGTCTAGACAGACGTCAAAAACTCGCCTTTAGCGCCGGCACTGCGGGAATTCATGTATTCTAATGTATTCTCAGAATTGTTAATAAATTACTAAACTTATGCTTTCACTCCCTCGTTGGAATCTGTGTTCGTTAGGTCTATATTTCAATGACAAACTACGACCAACGGTAGTGCTTTGTTTTCATCGTGTTTATAGATAAAAATGGAGAGACGCAAACATATTTTGTTGTCGGCAAATTATGGAAATGGGCTGTTCCCCGCCTAGACGTCGGCCCTAAGCCCTCATGCCCTGACGGCACCTTCAGCGTGCTGGACGGCCTAAAGCTGGTCTTCAGGGCTGTGCTGAGCAGAGCGGCCTCCAATCGCGCCCTCTCCAAGGATGCGTCGCAATGGGGACTTCGTGACATTCCCACATGTTCTGGGGTAACCCTAGCGCCGCAGAGCTTACATTTGTTCGAGCAAAGTTCTGGGTAGCACAGATTTCTGATCACCGGATTGGGGAAAGTTCTTGTTTGAAGCAGTCGCCGTGCGACCGCTCGGACATTATTGAGAGTTTGGTGTGGCGGAGGACATACACGCCTCTCTAATCTATGATGCTGCGTAATTTCCATCTCGCGTATGAAATGATCTTTCCACTCCTGTCTGATGTCCAGGGTGCCAGGGACTCGGTCAGTCAGTCCTCGAGCCAGATCGTGCGCCGCCTCAGTTCTGGGAATGGCGGAGCCAGCGGGAACCGATAGCAACGGACATTACGTTCTCGTGGCGAATGCATGTGCAAGCATTATCAGCGCCTCTGGTGAAATACGGCCGCTTGAGTAATTACATAGTGCTGTCTGTGAGTCGCTAATTTCTATTTCGGCTGGGGTGGCGGTCACCGCTGAGGCAATGGCCACCTCCTCTGCCGCTTCAGTTTGGTACGGACGTATCGTACCAGTAGTCTTGCATTGTCCCTTGCAGTCCACTATTCCAGCTATGAACCCCGGCCTCCGTTGGTATCTTGCGGCGTCAACGCGGACTACGTCAGGAGAATTGCCGTATTTTAACACGAAAGTGTTTTATGCCGGTGCGCACCAAGAAATATGTGATGTCCTTCCGTAACGGAAGTAGTTCTTGAAAAATAAACGCGCATTTGAGATTTACAAAGTACCACCCACTGGGATTTGAACTCGCGACCAGCCAGGGCACCACGGTAGACGCTGGAAGCGATACCGCCAGTAAAGCAGAAAAACAATAAGCACTAAAGCCCACACCACCGACAGACGCATTTCGGAGGAAAAAAACGCGCCTGGCATGTTTACTACGCTGCTTTACAGGTAGCGTCTAATTGGTGTCCGGTTAAAGCAAACGTATTTAGCAAGCAAAATTGCTCTTAATTAACATCGCTTCCATTTCGCCTAACTCCTCGTTCTGGTTCTCAGTGGTGGTACAACCACTTAGGAACAATGAAGCGAAGTCATAAATTGTGTTAATATGCACGCCGGCAATTAGTGTTTCAGTAGTCTTGACGCCTCTGCCGTCGCTCAGGCTTCGGCATCCTGCTGGTGCGTTGCTTCTGCTACGGCCACTACATAATTTGTTCGGTGTAGTGTATGTGAGAGCGAGCTATGTTGCGACGCCCTTTACTCCAAGAAAGCAAAGACGGCCGCCAACAAGGAAATGATGCGGCTTTCGCACACCGGAGAGTGCGTTCAGAATGATGATCCTCTGACAAACACTGCGGTTTCGCTTGCAAGGTTTCGCCATTTGCGAACGCTTCTGATTATTCACAATTGTGCGTAGGGCACTGGCGCGTTTATTGTAGTGTCTCTGAAGAAATGTGACTCGTTCGAGAGGTTTCGCTTGTGTGCAACTGTCGAGGATCCCTGTGCAGTCTCGAAGGTGCCGCTGATGGGTAGTTGCAGGGGTGCACCTATCCATAGTACCCAACCTATGTTCCGCCGTTGAATTTGACAACTTGCCGCCCATGTGCGCAGACAGGTTTCACATTCATGTTATAAAAATTCCTGTGTAAGAGGAATCAACCATATTTTTCTTTGTTCTGTATGTCCCGTGCTCTTTTCTCCCTTCTGCCCTTTGGTACTACGGGTGCATGCGCCGTAGGCCGCGTGCGAGCATGCTCCTCCCAGACGGGTTAACTGGTAGTCCTGTGGCTTGTTTGTAAGCCCCACTAATCATACATTAAATTTTTGCCTCCTCCACCACCTGTAATTAAGCAACGGAAGTGCGTGCGCTATTAGACTAATGACGAAAGCATCGGCAAATCTAAATCATGGTTCCTTCTTCCACGCCACGGTGTCGCTTTTGTTTTTTTTTCGTCGACTAAGTCTGATCATTTCATAAAACGCGCTTTCCAAACGTCTCACGGTATCGCCTTTATGTCCGTCAGCGGCTACACGAAGTCCTAAATTGTGTATATTGTCGACTCTAGATATGATATCTTCGTTTGTAGATATTTGAGTTTCCCCTCGTGCCGATTACTCCTCTTGAGGTTTGCGACCGCGTCTCATGGGTTTGTGGATTAGTAGTTGTGTTTTTTCTGCCGAGCAAACCAGCCTCCTATGCTTCAGGTACTCATCTACGGAGACAGAGAAGGAATATTTCATTGATGAATCCGGAGATGTTAGCCTGGTTGATGGCCTGGCTTGCTACTCTAGATGTTTAGCGGTGATTATGATATTTACAATGATCACGTGTAACACAACACGTACATACAGTGACACTTACTCACACACTCATATACATATATACACTATAACACAGTTTACAGCGTTTCGTTGAGGCATGTTGCCCGTAGAAAGGCTATCAACGGCTTAGTGCTGCGTAGTGCGCAGGCGCTGTCTTGCCACGGGCCTTAGAGAGCCACAGCTCCAAGGTCGAACTATGTTGCAAACGGAGCGCTGCCTTCAGAGTCTTTCTCTCCTACTAGTAGCGCTGGCAGTTGTACAGGACGTGTTCAAGGTCCTCTCCTGTGTTACAAGTAGAGCACAATGCAGAATCAGATTGTTATATTAAATGCAAAGCATTTCTTAGCGAACTTCGGCAAGTTTGAGCGTATCTATCTATCTATCTAGCCGCCTAGGATTTTGTGCTCTCCTGGCCGTTTCGCTAATCGGATGTTTACGAAAATTGGTATGCCACATCATGACTACATGAAGAGCATAAATGAGAGGCCATAACATGAAATCATGACATGCATGTCATGAGTGCCATGATTTACATATCCACGGTCTTAGTGCTCTCCTAGCCGTTTCGCTAATGGGATGTATGCGAAAATTGGTATGGCACAACATGACTGCCTGTAGAACATAAATGACAGGTCATAAGATGAAAATGATGACATGCGTGTCATGAGCGGCATGATTTACAGGCGGCAGTCTTGGTGCTCTCCTGGCCGTTTCGTTAATGGGATGTATACGAAAATTGGTATGCCACGACATGACTGCATGGCGAACATGACTGACAGGTCACAACCCAACATGAAAAATCATGATATGCATATAATGGGCGACACGATTTACATGCCACGCGTTTGGTTAACGGGATGTATACGAAAATTGGCATGCCACAAGATGACTGCATCATGAACGTAAATGACAGGTCATAACATGAAAATCATGAAATGCATGTCATGAGCGACATGATTGACATGCCACGGTCTTGGCCGTTTCGTTAGTGGGATGTGTAGGAAAATTGATATGCAACAATATGACTGCATGACGAACATAAATGACAGGTCATAACATTGAAAGCATAACATGCATGTCATGGGCGGCATGATTTACCTGCCGGGCGTTTCGTTAATGGGATGTATACCGAAATTGCTATGGCACAAGACGACAGCATGACGAACGTAAATGACAGGTCATAACATTAGAATCATGACTCGCGTGTCATGACTGGCATGATTTACAATTTACATGCTATGGTCCTCGCGCTATACTGCCGTTTCGTTAATGGAATGTATGGGCTCCGTCTACTGACCAGAGCGCGCTACGTAGTTCTCGTCGGACGGCTCAATCGCGCACGGTGGAAACCGAGGCGACAGCGACGCGCGCGTTTCTTCGCTGCTTTCCGGGCGTGCTGGGAACTACACGAACGCTCGCGGCGTCGCCCTTTGGAACAGTTTGCCGCAGGTTTGGAGCGCGCGTCTCAAAACGAAAGAAGGTGGGACGGGCGGTCGCTGCTGCTATTGAGTTGGAGACGCGCATCGCGTTCGCGCATTTCCCTGTCACAGTCTGCCCAATTTTGCTTCTTCTCTCCGCCAGGCAGGGCATTCTGGCGCTGATGTCGCAAATGGAAAACTCGCTTGCGCGGAGCCTATACAAAAATTGGTTTGGCACAACATGACTGCATGACGATCATAAATGACAGGTCATAACATGAAAATCGTGACATGCATGTCATTAGCGGCATGATCTACATGCCACTCGTTTCCTTAAAGGGATGTACATCAAAATTGCTGTGCCACAACACGACTGCATGACGAACGTAAATGACAAATCATAACGTTAGAATCATGACATGCGTGTACGAGTGGCATGGTTTACATGCCACAGTCTTGGTGCTCTTGTGGCGGTTTCGTTTACTTCATATGCACCAAACTCGGTATAGCGAGACAACAATGCAAATCCATTTTACTTTCCTGATGCGTGCTTCGCATTTCCTTGATTCCCGCTGCACGTGGGATCTGCCAATTTTTTTTCTTTATTCTTTATTCAGGAATTACCCCGCATTGCCCTCGGGCGTTACAGCAGGGGGGGGGGGGGGGGTTTACAACAGAGATACAAATAAGTCTTCATTTGCACAACATACTTGTTTTTCCGAAAGCTTGTTCCAGTCTGCTACGCATTTCGGAAAAAAAGAATTAGCGAACATGCACGTCCTGGGCCGGTATTCACGGATTTTGAGTTTGTGATCGTTACGTTGAGAAAGATAAAAAGGTGACTTTAAGTAAGTATCCTTGTTTATGCGTACGTTGTTGTTATATATTTGAAAAAACAGTTTCAGCCTTAACTACCGTCGGCGCGAAGACAACAACTCCCAATTCAATTCTTGTTTCATCATTGTGACACTGTCTGTTCTACGGTACCTGTCCAGGGCGTACCTGGCCGCTCTGTTTTGAATACTTTCGATCTGAGAAGTAAGACTGGCTTCCGATGGATCCTATAGTAGGCAGGCATACTCTAATATCGGTCTTACACATTGTTACGTTTGGCGTGCGGAACGAGCCCGAAGATTAAAGTTGCCGACTCGTTTGGCCTGAGTTCCGCGTCAGCGCAGATAAGAAACGTCTGCGTTCAGCCGAGGCGCCGCGGTGGTGTCGGGAAGAACGCCCGTTCCAGAGCCTAAGGGGGTGATCCTTTCTTCAAGACCCCACCTTTACGTTTGGCCTTCAGGCCGAAGAGGAGACCCCCGCCGTGCGGCACATCTTGAAGTGGTTGTGTGCCTACCTTATCGGACCACACTAACTTTTACCGGGTGGAGATGTCTCCGCACGCGCCCGAGTGATTACGTTGGTGCTGGCCTCGTGACGGCTTCGGCATCATCCCCGGGGCCTTCCGTGACTACAGCCATGGGCGAGTCAAGGACGTTTTGGACACGTCCCATCCTCTCCCTCCTTCCTCGCCCAGGAACCAATGGGAGAAGAGCCCGGGAGACAAAAAGCGCGGGTCCAAGCAAGAAGAGCGCGCTGAGAACCCTCGAGAGAACACTCTGAGGAGTGGAGTCTTGCGAAAGCAAGCTCTATGTAGATATGTGAATAAAACTCCAGTGTTAACCGTTTCTCTCGGCCTCGATCCTCACTGGCATGTTGTCGTCCCCGAAGCGGGCGACTGGTGGCAGCGGAAGGCGATCGCAACGACTGGTGTCAGCGGCGCGATCATAATAACTGGCTGGCAGCGGTGAGATGGACCTGGTGACGTGGTGCTGTATTGTGGTGAGTGCTTGGTTCTTGCTTTAACTCTCCAGGCTTCATTGTGAGATTGTTCGAAATTCGAGTAGAACAGGAGCTGGATTGTTTGTTTAGGTAGATCACCTTCTTTGTGTGAGTTTGCGAGTTTAAGGGATCACCTAGTTATGTGTGGAGCGCAGGACCAATGCAGTGAGACAGCAGTGATGGAGGTGAGAACAATGCCGAAGGAGGAATTGTTGTTTGTGTGTGAGGATATAGGTATTGTAGTTAATGAGAGTATGAGCAGGACGGAAATTAAGCGTCTGATTTTAGAGAAAGCCAGTGAGGATCAGATTGAGGAGGCAATATTTATTTTGAGAAAGTTTCAGAAACGAGAGAGAGAAAGAGAGAAAAAGAAAACGGAAGAACAGGAAAGGGAGAAAGAATGGGAGTTAATGAGAGAAAAGCTTGAAAATGAAAGGCAAGCACTAGAGGCAAGAGAGAGAGAGGAGCGCGATGAAAGAGACCGCAGAGAAAGCGAAGAGCGCGCCGTTCAAGTGGAAGATAGTGAGCGAAGGGTTCAATCAAAGAGATGGGACGAAGTTGTTTCCAGAATGTACGTGTTGAGAGAGGGTGAAGGAATTCAGTATTTTCTTGCATCTTTTGAAAGGGTTTGTGATGAGGTGGGGCTTGACCGGAGTTATTGGTCTCTTGCATTGTTAGGTGTACTCCCTACAGACGTGTCCGAAGTGTTGGCTTGCCTTCCGGAGGAAAGGTATAAGGACTACGATGCCGCTAAGAGAGCTTTGTTTCGGCGTTTCGGTGTCGCTGTAAAGGAAAGGAAGGAGGACACGCGCAGAGAACGTTTTCTTGAGACTAGGGAGCGACAGGGCGCGGTTTGTGAGATCGCCTCAAACGAGCGTGCGCGTCTCTACGACGGTGTCAGATCGTCGAGGGTGGAGAATGCGGAGAGCGAGGCCGCGGCCTGTCGAGAGAGAAGGGTTGTTCCGCAAGGCGCTCCTAGCTTGGACAATGCTAGGTCCAGCCGCCCAAATCGGGTCACTGAGGAGCTGGAAACCGGCGTCGTACCTAAGCATGCGGACTGCCTTCCGGAAAGAAAGGAAGAAGCTAGCACTGCAGATGAGACGAAAGAGGCGCTAAGTGAGGTTAGCGGTTTTGTCGGAGAGGCTCCGGCTGTGGAAGCCGTAAGTGACAAAGTAATTAAAGTGGAGCCCCCGCGTAGTGAAGAAATTGTCGTAGAAATGAGTGTTCAGAGTGGAGAGGCTTCCACTAGTGGTGAGACCTTTGATGGCGATGCACGTGACGCAATCTGTAGCGGCGAGGAACAGTGCGAAAAACTTCCTGAAACGAATTCAGGGGAAATAACCGAGTGCGCGCAGTATCAGAGTGGAGTTTTTGAGCAGCGCTGCGGATGTCTGGAAGATGCTATCTTTTGCGCGAGTGAGGCGAGCGATTCTTCGGTGAGAAAGGAGGAGACGAGTGCAGAAGTATCCTTCCAGTTTGAATGCCCGAAGCTGGGTTGTTCAGAGGATAGTGTGTCAGGTGTTCGTAAACACCGGCGAAAAAGGAAGAAGCGAGCTCGTAGATCGCACCAGAAGCGCTTGAAAGAACCGGCAAGGCAGCGCGCGAGACGAAAGACCACGCCAACGAGCAGCAGAGGGAAATGCCTTTTGTCGGGTTCAGTAAGGGGAACTAGAAGGGCGCGACCCCCAAGACGAAGGGGAAAGATCAGGTTTTTCTGGAGAAGAGTAGAGCATAGAGGAGGTTTCGTCAGCGAGAGGCACCCTGCGCGGCCAAAAACATGGGTTCGGGTTAGATTTTGTTTGAGACGCCAGCCGTTCCTAATTAAGAGTGCAGAGCGCAGAGAGGTGGACAGGCCAGTCTCCCCTCCATGGTTCAGTTCGGCCCGTCGCAGGAGTGAGGGAAAGCGAACGAGGAGACGAATCATGCATGACGGCAGAACGAGTGAAAGGGCTCGCGCTTTGTGTGTCTGGCGAGCGAGAATGCCTTCGGGACCGAGACCCCATAGGGTGCGAATTAAAGGAATCCGCGTACGTTAAACGGGGTGCGGTCCGTCATGGTCATTTGGCAAGCGCATGAAAAAGTGTCGTGGAATTTAGTTCTTTTCAAAAGACGACTTTCAGCTGATTTAATCTAAGTTATGTCAGACAGTGTTAAGTTATGAGTAAACGGAGCAGTAGCGCTGAAGTCAGATTGGGGTTTAGTGAACGCGCTTACTGGCGTTAAATTTTTAGGAAGGTTTCATAGCTCGAAACAGTTGTTCTTTTTGTAGTTTGTAGGTTTAACACGAACTGGTGTAGTGTTGATTACGCGTCTACGTGGAATAAACGCGCATTTGAAGACGGTGTTAGAGTTAAGCAGTTAGTTTTCCGTGAAGTTTGGCTTGAGTGGTACAGTGTTGTTGCGCATTATTTAGTTACTTTGTTTACAACGCATGAGCAATGCCAATTTCTTACTGTTATTTTCATGTGTAGGGCATTGAAGGTCGTTTAGAGTACGCGGTGTAAAGGTTAGCGGACGCGCAATTGCGTAAAGTTGTCTGAGGCGTCATGTGTCAGTTTGAAAGTATGCGGTAATTTTGCGGTGCTCTATGACTGAGAATAGTATCACGTTGCCGCGGTCAGTGGGAAACAGCGTTGGTGAGTCGGGAAGCGATTAACCACAGGAAGTTGTTAGTAGATCAAGAGGATCGACTGTTAGTAGTCTGAACTTATGTTCTTGTTCTTTTGTTTTGTTCGTTTGTTTTTAGGAACCGTTGGTTTAAGAATTTAAGAGTCGCGAAGTGTCATGTGGGTCGCTAAGTGTCATAAGTAGGATAACGCGTTATCGGATGTCGATGACAGGGCAATCTTTCGGATCGGTGGTATGATATACTGGCCTACTTGTTGCGTTCAGTGCCTCTTCGGAGGGGAAGAGCAGTGACACTGGACATGTTCTGAAGTGAGGTTAGATGCTACCTTGTGTGTTTGAATATTCATGTCAAGTTTATGCGACGAATCTATGATTGTAGTACATCTTGAAAGAAAGGCGTTTTGAAGAATCGACAGTTAAAGTGGGATTGCTTTTGTTGTTTTGAGAGCGTTTTGTCTTTTTACGGTGATAGCTGTGCAGCGCTAGGAGATTTGTAGGCTCAGTTGAGAGCTTCTGTTTTAGAAATTGTGGGCCAAATTTTATCGTTCATTTTTGGAATGGCAGGGTACTCCTTTGTCGTTGTGATCACTTCCTTCATGAGGATTACCGCTTTGGTCCGCGCGAGACAGCATGAGGCTATTACGTAATAGTTTGGGATTTTCTGCGTGAGTGTTTGAGAATGTTCATGAGGCCTGTTGAGTTGAGGCGACCCGAGTGCTTGATCACGAGCGGTATCGTGTTGTTGGGTTTGTCTTGTTGCTGCTTGTCATTGTGGAGTGCATTCCGAGTTCGATGCAAGTTCGCAGCTGTTCGAGGCAAGACGACCTGGGGTCCTCTTCATCACCAGCCATTCTCTTCCTGCCCAGCGGTTGACAGCGCTGGACCATCGAGAATTTTTCGGGGCGCGGAGGAGCTGTTACGTTTGGCGTGCGGAACGAGCCCGAAGATTAAAGTTGCCGACTCGTTTGGCCTGAGTTCCGCGTCAGCGCAGATAAGAAACGTCTGCGTTCAGCCGAGGCGCCGCGGTGGTGTCGGGAAGAACGCCCGTTCCAGAGCCTAAGGGGGTGATCCTTTCTTCAAGACCCCACCTTTACGTTTGGCCTTCAGGCCGAAGAGGAGACCCCCGCCGTGCGGCACATCTTGAAGTGGTTGTGTGCCTACCTTATCGGACCACACTAACTTTTACCGGGTGGAGATGTCTCCGCACGCGCCCGAGTGATTACGTTGGTGCTGGCCTCGTGACGGCTTCGGCATCATCCCCGGGGCCTTCCGTGACTACAGCCATGGGCGAGTCAAGGACGTTTTGGACACGTCCCATCCTCTCCCTCCTTCCTCGCCCAGGAACCAATGGGAGAAGAGCCCGGGAGACAAAAAGCGCGGGTCCAAGCAAGAAGAGCGCGCTGAGAACCCTCGAGAGAACACTCTGAGGAGTGGAGTCTTGCGAAAGCAAGCTCTATGTAGATATGTGAATAAAACTCCAGTGTTAACCGTTTCTCTCGGCCTCGATCCTCACTGGCATGTTGTCGTCCCCGAAGCGGGCGACTGGTGGCAGCGGAAGGCGATCGCAACGACTGGTGTCAGCGGCGCGATCATAATAACATGTAGTAAACGCAATCCGCTTTAATTCAAACTCGCGATATCTTAGATTTCGTTGCACAAAATTCAACGCCCGTTCAGCCTTACCAACTATCTCACTAATGTGCGCATTCCATGAACAATCAGCAGAAAACACAACGCCTAGGTACTTGATTGATTTGTGGGGTTTAACGTCCCAAAACCAGCTCTGATTATGAGAGACGCCGTAGTGGAGGTCTCCGGAAATTTCGACCACCTGGGGTTCTTTAACGTGCACTGACATCGCACAGCACACGGGCCTCAACATTTCGCCTCCATCGAAATGCAGCCGCCGCGGCCGGGATTCGATCCCGCGACCCTCGGATCAGCAGCCGAGTACCTTAGCCACTAGACCACCGTGGCGGGGCGGCGTAAGGTGGACGTAATACCGAAATTTATGTCGTTAATATATATCAAAAATAATATAGGTCCCAATAAAGAGCCCTGTGGGACTCCTGAGGTGACATTTACGTAACTTGATTTTTTTCCATTAACAACAACGCACTGGCTGCGCTCCGATAATAAATTTTCAATACATTTGACAACATCACTATGTATACCTATTTGCTGAAGTTTGCAAACAAGAAGGGAGTGGGTAACCGTGTCGAAAGCTTTTCGAAAACCTAAAAACAAACAATCTATCCGGCCCTCAGCATCAATTTCACACCCTAAATCGTGATAGAATTCTACAAGTTGTGTAGTGCAGGACAAGCCCTTACGAAAGCCATGCTGTTCTTTATTAGGATATTGTTGTCTGTGAGGTGATTCATGATAGCTGAGTAAATTATGTGTTCCATTAATTTGCATATAATACATGTCAAGGGAAACGGGCCTATAATTTTGCACATCTTTTCTCGAACCACCTTTATGAATTGGCACAACGTGCGCTTTCTTCCAGTCGTAAGGCAGTTCACTGGCGCAGAGCGACTGCGTAAAAATAACAAAGAGATAAAGGGAAACGGTCGGAGCGCAGCGCTTCAGCACGTGAGGTGAGATACCGTCAGGACCAACTGCCTTGGATTCGTCCAATTGCTCCAACACCTTTTTGATGCCGGGCACGCTGAGTTGCACCTGCGCCATAGGCGGCACATTGCTGGCTGGCGTCGCTAAACTGTCGGATTTCACTGGAAGAAATACTGAACGAAAGAACTCATTTAGATGCGTTGCTTTAGTTTCATCATCCGTGACGACTTGGTTATTGCAAACGATTTCTGGAATGCCCAGGGCACTTGATCCGCACCCCTTTAAATACTTCCAAAAAAGCTTAGCATTGGTTTTCAGCCTTGCATTTAGTCCTTTGAAATCTTTCCTCCTTTCTCTTCCTCCTCCTCCTTTGAAATAGCTTTCTTTTGCGATCGTACTACTGAGCTTATAATCAAGAGTTATTTGTGCCAACCTCTCATAAAGAGCCCTGCTCTTCGTTTTCTTATACTGCGCAAAGATCCGTTTCCTTTTTTGTGTAATTCGTGTGATGGATGATGTAACCCAAGGCTTACGTTTTTTAAGTTTGGAAGAATGTACGTTTGGTATATATTCGTTTGCAAGCTCACCCAATTTTACTTTGAACGTATTCCACAGTTCATGAGTGTTACATTCGTCCGCTAAGCATTCAAAAGTAGGCAGGTATTGAAGCAGTTTTTGGTTTATACTTTCATAATCCCCTTTATCATAAAAAAATATCTTTCTATTCTCCCAAGAAGTAAATCGTTGACTTTTGGTTTTGACTGCCGCAACAACAGCCGAATGGTCGCTAATTCCTGGCACGACTTATTTATTTAATGAAGGAGAAGCGAAGGCAAGGAGTGTAAAGTTAAAGTGTGTCTTTATTGCTTGGTGCCGTCGTTGTATTGGACGGAGAGGATGACTGCTTTGTGGTCGCTAAAGTGCACTGTCAAGGGGTCTTTGAGGAGCGCTCGTGCGATTGCGTAACTGGTGAAGACGAGGTCGAGCGGTGGGGCGCTGATGTTGGGTTGTGACCCACTACTGGTTGAATGTAGTGTTGCTTCCATCGCATCTACTCGAGTCAAGCAAGGCGTCAAGTCAAATGAAAGCCAAGTAAAGACGCCCTTGACTGAATTCCCTAATCAAAAGAAGAGGCGTGCAGGACACGGACACAAGAAGAGCAGTGAACACCACGAACGCCGGCGTTCGTGGTGTTCACTGCTCTTCTTGTGTCCGTGTCCTGCACGCCTCTTCTTTTGATTATGGAATGTTACCAACTCGCTCAACTTTCTGTCCTTTTGAACTGAATTCCCAACGCGCGCTCCGCCGCTTATATACACACCGCCCGCGTTCGAGGGAGAGGAGTACGGGGGAAGGTCCGCACCCCCACTGCGCATGCTCGGCCGGCACGAGACGAGCCGAGCATGCGCAGGGGGCGAGGGGGCGGTGTGGACGACGCCGCCAAAGCACGACATCGTGCGACTAAGAAATGCTCCGCATTTAAAACGTCTCTCAAGTTGTCAAAGCTTGGCCCACCTGGACGATGTGTGTAGGTGAAGCGGAGAACTTGGCGGTGATGATAATCTTGATTTCACGGGTACAGGGGTGGAGGTCCGCAGAAATAGCAGAAAATCCACGGAGCCGATAAGGACTGTGTCCGTTACCATCGAGCGCTCGCAGCGCCCCCCTGCCGACAGGCGCGGGGCCGTGCAAGCCAGCGTGTTAGTACGTGCAGCCGTGTGTCCATATTGAAGGACGTGTTTCTTAAGA
>JABSTT010004474.1:0-22148 GCA_013339685.2 Hyalomma asiaticum
CGCAATTATCGTACCCGGCGGTGCTGCATTGTCCAGTATAGCAACATCTTTCACAATTGTTAGGAACCACAACTACTATTCCACAATTTTTTATAAAAAACTGGCTGCAAAAACAAACCGACATTTAAAAGCAACCGCATTATTGATTATTGCTACGCAGCGGACAGATACCACTTTAAACTCTTCCCTGCGTAACACACGCACGGAATGTGAAGAGTTGAACAAGAGGAACATATGAACTCGTGGCGGACGATATCTGCAACACCGTCTCATAATTACAGAAGCTTTGAAAGTGCACCTGTGTCGACACGCGATCGTCGTAATACAAACGTGTGTACATTCTTCGTGATGAACAGGAGGTTTATTTTCTGGTGTTCATTGTAGCAAATGATGCTGACCTGTATGAAACTAGCCAGTTTCCTTCGACTGACCATGCAGTGCGCCAGCTGCGAGTATCGCTGGCCGCGACACAGCGCTGTTAATTTCCGCGGGGTCAGGAAAAGAAAAAAAAGAGAAAAGATTAGTCTTTTTGATGTATTCAAGCCTCATTCCTTGGACACACCAAACGTCTTTCAATGCTCGCCTCTGGTTCAGAAACTGCTCAGAGCGGCCCTGCGTGTTACATATATAGGTTACGTTCGTAAAATCAAATAGCTGAGCGTCGCGGTAGAATAACAAAGTTAGCGTACCCATCCGCTCATTTTTCCCGGGCTCGTAGTGTTCTCCGTTCACTCCATCGAACCACTGGCGGCAAATCTCAGCGTTGTTAGTTATGGCTGGAATCACGTGAAAAGACCGCAGTGGCAGGGTTCCGGTGATGCGTTGTGCTCGCCGCAGGCAGAGCTTAACAATCTCTTCCTCTAGCGCTGGTTGTTTTGACATCCGTAAATGACACAGTAGCAGCCAGACACCTTCACGTATGCAGAAGTAGCAGAATCGGATACTTTTTGCGAGCCTGAGAGCTGATGCTTGCCATGTTTACTCGCCGGAGATGCACGCGCCTGC
Source organism: Hyalomma asiaticum (assembly GCA_013339685.2). Lineage (NCBI taxonomy): Eukaryota > Metazoa > Arthropoda > Arachnida > Ixodida > Ixodidae > Hyalomma > Hyalomma asiaticum. The sequence goes on from JABSTT010004474.1 coordinate 1,006, forward strand.
ATACGCGCTGTCCGCCGTGGCACCTCAGCTCCGTCGTCTGCTCGCGTACCCTCGAAACCGGTTTGCCTTCGACGGTATGCGGGCGCCTGGGCGGCCTGGGTGCGAGACAGGCGTGCTCTGTGGCGCAATCTTGTACGCGTCCAAAATATGGACGGAGGCGGTCCGTCCATTTAGGTGCACGCGATTGGTCAATGTGAGCCGTGACGACATGCGTGACGTTGATTGCCACGTGAGTGGTGACGTTTCATTCCGTGTCGTCTGCTAATGGACGAACTCGAATGAACGGACGCCGAAAGCGTCCATCCGCACGAACGGATATCTAAACGGCTACCGGACGGCTTGGATTGGTTTGAAACGTAACAATTTGAGACCGTTTGCCTCGTTTGTTGAGAAAATGGCGTTGCCTTTCTCTCGCGTGCCTTTTCGTGTCGCCTGTGCGGCTGCTGCAGACGCGCAGAGATGACGACTCGAGGTAGATGATGCATTTGGAGAGTTGACTTATGAAGAGCAGCGTTTTCGACTGTCCAAGCGAACAGTGCGTAGCTTGTGCGACGAACTTGACCCCTTCATTGGATGCCACCGAGCTACAGTGTAACCGAGCCAGTGGCCTTTCCACAGCGAGGAAGGTGTGTGCACTGCGATTCTCTGCCACAGGGAGCTTCCAGAGTAGCGTTGGTCGCGAGGAGCATATAGGCATGGCGCAGTCGGCCGTGATAACACCTACGAGGTGACGGAGGCCATCATCATATCCGTCGCTGCCCGGGCCGCCCGGCGAAAGTTGGTGGACTTTCCGCCGACACCGTGGCTGCCGAGGATGAGGCGAAGGCGGCGTTTGCGCTGCTCGGCAACATCCCAGGCGTGCTAGCGTGCGTCAACGGCACGTTGGTTGCTATTCGGAAGCCGCAAGGACTCGGCATAGAGGACACAGCAAGCATCTTGTCGAGGAAGGGTTATTACACCCTCAACGTGATGGTTGTAAGTACCGTTGGAATGTTGCACTTCAAACCTCAGTCGCCATTTGTACTCACTCATTGTAGCAATTGTTCAGTTTACTGCCCAATCTGGCGTGCGTAGCGATTGAAAGAGGGCATGCGGGTAACTTTTTACGAGCTTGTTGAAATCTGACAAGTGCACGGTAACGATGATTAACATGTGTTTTAGTGCATGTGCATTTGTCGTCCCAAAATTGTTTTTGTTCTGGCCTGCATACGTAATCGGGTAGTGAATTTTGGAGGTATTAAGGAATGTGGGATGCAGTCGTAGTAGAAATCGATACACAACCAGGAAGACACCATGAAGTATTTTGAACACGAAGGTACTCACAACTATTGCGCGCGCAATAGCTGACCCCAAGTTTTCAGTTGGCGATATATATATATATATTTGTGGGGGAACCGTAGGCGTGCGCACCGGGGGGCGGTCACAATTTAAACCATCCCCTTTAATGCTGAAGGCTGTAATGCAGAAGGCTGTACACGCTTTTGCTTGAAACAGTGTAGCTGTAACATTGTCCCATCATACGTTTTTTTTTTCTGTATATAAACGGTAGGAAGTGCTTTTGACCATATGTGGTACTGTATTTTTTATTATTCCTATTTGCAGGTGTGAATTTACCTGTATGAACCCTGGGCTATCATTTTCTTTTAACAGAAAACTCGGGATACTCCCTCGAGCCATGGTTGCTTATGCCAGCGCTTGGTGGTCCTGACGCCAGCACCTCCAAAGGCCAGTGGGGAAGCACAGGTCCATGCGCAGTTTTGTGGAGCGACATATTGGAGTGCTGAAGAACAAGTTTCGCTGCTTGCAGCGCGTTCGAACCATGCTCTACACCCCCGAGCAGTGCAGATCATTTATGCGTGCACTGCTCCTCCACAGCATTGCCTAGGACTCGGGCGACTGGACATTGGAAGAGCTTTGCAGGGGAGTGCCACCAGCTGAGCAGTCAGGGGACGAACAGGCGCTGGAACCGTGAGACATGCTCCTCAGAGGAACGCAGCAGCGCAGTGCTGTTGTGAACCTTTCTTTTTAAGTACACAGGAATGGTGAGTTTTCATAAAGCATACATAACTTATATGCATTGTAGCACAGTTAGGCAATAGCAGCTCAGTACGTAGAGTGCAAAAATACATATACATATCAAGTGTACCTACATATAGGTTGTCCATGTTTCCAAAGCAAAACATCTGACAGGTTATAACTGAAACAAAAATGAATGAAACTTACACAAGGAATTCTTTTAAAAGAGAATGGCTGAGTCATGGGCTCAGAAACAAGTGTACTGCCCTGCCAACAAGAGTCTCGAAGGATGCTGTTCCTTTGTATTATTAATGATTAAGCAGTTTTAAGGCACTGTGCCATGCCGCTTTTTCTATGAGGATTTGCTGCTGCTCCCTAGGTACTTGTGTGTAATGTGCACATCATCAAACACCTCTTTCCTAGTGAAACATTACAAATACGATGCCACAGCAGCTGGCATATGTTGTGTAGATCCTGTGACATGGCACTTGCTGTACATGTAGACACAGCGGTTGTTACCTACTGCTCAGGACAATGCACTGAACATTGGTTTGTATTGCTGAAGCCTGTGGTTACATTACTGAGGAATTGGCACAAAGTACTCCTTTCCTAGCTCAGCATGAAACGTGATGGCAACGTGAAAGTACAGCTTTTTCTTCAAATGTCACGTGAAATGTGGAACGTAGACATCCGTTCACCCAGTATGACAGACTTCATGGAAGGAGTATGTATGATTGAAACTGTCCACTCACGGTCACCATCAGTAAAATGTTTGCACAATTCTCATAAACAGAACAGAATGATTGCAACTGCTGCGTCCTCTTAACTCGGACGCGCAGTATAAACTGGTGGGAACCAGGCAATATGCTTGCTAGCCACCTCGCATGAACATGCAGATGAGGCGAGCAAACACAGCATCATAAAAGCAGTTCGAAAACGCGAAGTAAAACTTTAAAGCTCAGCACTGCAATAAGATTAGTCATCACATCGTGGCCAAATGAGTAGACGTAAGTTAACGGTAAAGCACAAAAATACAAAAATCAACTTTGTCACACACTATGATAACTATATGATGAACCTTGAACGTCTCACTACATGTAGCAAACCACGCAATAACATTGTAGCGTCAACATCACACCATTCATTTTCACCACGGCACCTAAAACTTGCAGTCTCACTTGAGTGACTTTGCAAGAAAGTATGAGCTTGACAAGTGTGTGCATTCCCTTGTAATTGTAATGAATCGCTGACTAGAAGCATTTTTTTCTCTGCTGCAACTGGAGTGCAGTGCTTAAAAACACTATTTGCGAAACGTGGAGTGCGCTTTGCTGCTGTGTTGAAACATAAATTACATACAACATGAATAATTCGCTCTGCAGTCGAAAAACACCCAGAACGTACCACACTTGAAATTTATTCCAGGAATAGCCCACATAGAACAAAGACTATACGAAACAAACACTGGCGTGGTACAGTGATGATGACCATTTTAATTTGTAAAAGTACGGCACTTGAAGAGCAACTAGTTTGGTATATGAAAGTGTGATGCTCCTAAAAAAAGACCAGCTTTCACTTAGTAGAAATGAAACCATCACGCTACTAAAACGTGCCTATACTACATGGTAATGTTTCATAATGTGGAGTGACCTACAAAACATAGAAAAACTACAAATACCACAGTAAAGAAATCCGTATACAGAAAGTGCAACTATTTGTAATGATTGCAGTGTGATTGACTAGTTGCCTGAGAATCAATCAAATAAAAATGAAACAACAAGCTGGTCTTGCAGCAGGGTTACCATAAATGAAAAAAAAAAGACTACACAAACTGGGGGACACCTTCAGTTGGAACATCCTCTTGTATTGCTGATAGTCCTCATACAATGAAACAATCAAACTGAAATTGAACAATCAATAAATTCATAAAATTAAAATGAAATTATAAAATAAACTAAACGAAGTGAACTAACAAAGGACAATGAACAATAAATGAAAGGCAAAACTGAAACTAATTAGTTTCTTTCTTGCTGCAGCGCCATGGTCTGCGCCAAGGAGTGCAGCTCACTCATGATGCCCTCCTGAGCCGCCGCCCTCTCTCTGGCTGCTGCCTCTTTGTGCGCCAAGACAACGATGCTGCTCATCAACTGGACGATTCTTCAAAGAATCTGAAATGAAGAATCATGGTGGAGTCGCGCGAGTCTGATTCCTCGCAACTGGCTGGCAACTGCAAGCTACTGTTGTCAAGAATCACAACATGCACAACAATTTCCTCTCTCATGAGGAGCCACTGGCCCGACTGCATCCATTGGTGGTGTCAAGCGTCGTGTACAAGCTATGCGGTCTTCGTTTGGACAGACAAAAACCTGCTGAAACTACTCTTCAGACATCTGTTCAAATGCATCTCTTACCTCCAAACAGCCCTTTTCAGGGCTAACCAATTTTTTGCCCGGCTTTTGCTCTTTGCCCAGCCATGGTACCATCCCTGAAAATATAGCACAGTTCTTATTTACGTTCTGAGTTCGTTTGTTTTTTTATTTGTAATTGAGTTACGATAACAGAGCATGAAAAATATTTATATCCTTGATGTGAAGTGACACCGACGGTTATACCAACCCGGTGCATCTCTTCACTGTGAGCAATGCTGTGGGTGCACTGCGAGGACATGGCCAACAGAGTGTCAACTCGTCGTGACCACGATCTATGTCGTGGCCGCACAGGGCGTCGAAACACTGAAAGCATACACATTTCCTATAGTCAGTTCAATGAAATACACGAGAGTTCATTTTATCAAATAGCTTGCTTATCAGTAATTTACCAGGTACAGTGGCCACCCCCTGCGTGCCCACTGCTTTGCAAGGTTGATCCTGTACCATTGTAGTTAGAGGAAAAGAGCAAATGCAATAATACTTTATGGACCTGCACACGCATTAAACAAAATTTAAAACAGGCGTTGCGCTGATGCTTATGTGTCACTGTGCTTGGGCCCGCAGCCTCTTCGGTCTCAACCTCTTGTGCTGCCGAGGGAACGCCAGCCTGTTGGAAAGTATCGTAAGCATACCCCTTGGCTATGTGGCTATTCGTTGCGCTGGCTGTGCAATGAGCTTTCGTAGTACACATATTCGGAATTCTACATTTAGTGAGCACTTAATGATCCCTTAATTATTTGTATTTGTGCACTCGCCTGTGGCCATTTTATTTTTGTGATGACCGATTCCCATTATTTATTTCGTTATTTCTGTACAAGAACACAAAATGGAGCAAAGCCCAAAGGCTAGAAGCCTCGCAATAGGCCTTTGCTCCAATTGCAGTGAGGCACACAGGCAATCAAAGCACTATGTAAATACAAATAATAATGAGAAATAAATGAAAAACATACATAATGTAACGCATGTAATAACAATAAAGCATCATTTGTAACACAAATATGAGCTACAACACTCGCAACGTTAAACATACTAATAACGCTGCATGTGCTCATCGCCATACATAAAGCAAAGAAGACTAGATACAGTATTCGCATCAGGAAAAAAAACATGACATTCAACATCCAGGTGGACAAACAGGAAACATGGCAAAGGGACTTCGATGGTATTTTCAATCAGTACCATCCTAACGATTTACTTGGACTGGTTCTAGAAGACTGTCGGTTTTATCTGGAAGGGTTGGGATTCGTGTTGCCGTCCGTAAATCGTTGGAATCTCTAGAATCATTCTAGCATATGCACGAAAATAGTACAGAGACCCCTCGCAAAAATCCCCATTTTCCCAAAATGATAGCCAAACTGAGATTGTACTGGATTAACCTACCCGCTTTTCCATTATCTCTCTCTCCCATGCTATTTTACTGTTCACCAACCGTGTCGCGTTGCGCTAACGGTACCTCTTACAGATAATGACAAACTTTGTGGGCACCGTTCAGGCACCCAAGATTTTCCGGCGATATGCTTACCTCGTGGTAGAGCGTACCGACCTGGAGGCCGCCAACCCGTGAGGTTCCCGTCACTGGCAGGATTCGCCCGCGGAAGCCCGGTGCGCGGCCTCCCTCAGTGCATCTGGAAACGCATATGCCAATGTCGAAGGACGAGTTGCCCATACCATTAGGTCGCTCACCTTTGAGCTTCGAGAACGGCATTGTGGCGGGCTTCGTGCACTTCTTTTTGCCACCAGTCCTGCCACTGTGCAGTAGTTTAGTAACAGGGTCCTGGGCGTTCAATCTGTCAGCTGCCACAGCCGTCGCCTGTACGCAAGGGTCAAGCCATGCTGCAGCTCGCTGGCCTTTTGGGCCAGCTCGGGATACTGCTCCATGAAAGCGAGCACTATCTCCCGCTGGCTCTGCACCATAACGCGTTTTCCCTTGGGCATTCAAAAAGTCGCGCTGTTTGAATTTTAATACATGTGGAGACATGCTATAGGCATTGCTTGAAACTAAGTGGTGGCTAGCGCCACCACTAAAAATCTCGCAGAACTGAGACACCACCTAGCGCTTTTTCGAAGCATTAACCGCAATAATTTGTTTCTCTCGTCCTGCATTCCAAACTATACCGATAAAAAGCAACACACTCAAATTTTGCTAGACACTTGTTATAATCAAAAATTTTTAAACGCGTTAGAAACACTTGTCAATCTATTATACGGTCCCCCAGCAGACGAAAAAAGTGTGACGCAGGCTGCCCCTCCGCTCATTGGCTGTTTGCTCCCCCTCGTTCTCACAAACACTGCGCGCCGCCCATTTTCTGACGTAATGGACGGACCGCCTACGTCCAAATTTGGAACGCTTACAAGATTGCGCCGCTGGTCGATAGCGGCCTGCGTCGTGCACTTGCTGTTGCTGTATTCGGAGCCGTGCGAGCTGCCTAGCATCTTCTGCACGTTGTGTGAATCCCTCGGCGTCCGTGTCAATGTCGTCAGGTTCGTGTGGTAACATGGCATCAAGCATCGTCCTCACTTCCCGTCCATGGACAAGGCTGAATGGGGTCATCCGTGTGGTTTGCTGCTTAGCTGTGTTGTAAGCGAACGTTATATACGGCAGAATTTCGTCCCAATTTTTGTACTCGACATCGACATACATTGACAACATGTCTTCGAGCGTTTTGTTGAGGCGCTCAGTCAGTCCGTTGGTTTGGGGATGGTAGGCCGTTGTCTTTCGATGAGCCGTGCCACTGACCATCAGAACGTGATTTAAGAGTGCAGCATTGAAAGCCGTGCCTCGGTCTGTGATGACGATGCTAGGGGCGCCATGTCTCAGCACAATGTTCTCCATGAAAAATCGGGCTACCTCCGCTGCTGTGCCTCTCTGGATAGCCTTCGTTTCGGCGTAGCGAGTCAGATAGTCAGTCGCTACAATGGCCCAGTGGTTACCAGAATTAGAGGCAGGAAACGGGCCCAGGAGGTCCATTCCGATCTGATGAAACGGAATTTGCGGGACTTGAACGGGTTGTAGCAAACCGGCCGGTTTTCTTGGAGGCGACTTGCGTCGTTGACAATCCATGCAAGTTCGAACGTGATGTTTCACGGCAGCGGGAAGTCTTGGCCAATAGTAATTTTGTCGCACTCTGTTGAGTGTTCGCGTGTAGCCTAAGTGCCCAGAAATGACCTCGCTGTGACATGCGTGTAGTACTTCACTACGAAGGACAGCTGGAACGACGAGCAGATAGCTGGATCCGCTTGATGAGAAGTTCATTTTGTATAGCACCTTGTTCCGTAAGGAGAACGATGATAATCCTCTTGCGAAAGCTTTAGGTGCGGTCCGAGTTCGTCCATCCAAGAAATGAATTAGGTCAAGTAAGTCCTGGTCGTCACGCTGCTGTTGTGCTATGGTAGACGTGTCGAGAAGACCGAGGAATGCTGTTTCGCTTTCATCGGAGGAAGCCGACTCTATGGGCGACCGAGACAAGCAGTCAGCGTCTGTGTGTCGTTTTCCCGACTTGTGCATGATCGTCATGTCGAACTCTTGCAGTCTGAGGCTCCAGCGTGCTAATCTTCCGCACGGATCTTTAAGGTTTAAAAGCCAACAGAGCGAATGGTGGTTACTGATAACCTTGAAAGGCCGGCCGTACAAATAGGGACGAAATTTTGTAACAGCCCATACAACAGCGAGGCATTCTTTTTCGGTCGTCGAGTAATTTGCTTCTGTTCGCGAGAGCGTTCTGCTTGCATACGCTATTACTCGTTCCGTGTCTTCCTGCCACTGTACAAGCACAGCTCCGAGGCCAACATTGCTCGCATCAGTGTGAAGTATCGTAGGAGTTGTCTCGTCAAAGTGGGCAAGGACAGGGGGCGTTTGTAAGCGGTTGCGCAAATCCTCAAATGCAGCTTGCTCTTCGGCGCCCCATACAAAAGCGACATCATCTCTCGTGAGGCGAGTTAAAGGCGACGCAATGCGAGCGAAATCGGCAATAAATCGCCGATAATATGCGCAGAGGCCCAGAAAGCGCCTCACAGCATTCTTATCTGATGGTATTGGAAACTGGGAGACTGCGGCAATTCTTCCAGGATCCGGGCGGACTCCTGCATGACCAGTAGCGCACCCAGGATCTCCGCCAGGGGGGGGTTCAATTTTTCACGAAGGGCCGGGCATGCGATTACACATTCGTTGCGTGTGTAAAAAAAAAAGTAAATAAAATGCCCAATAATAGTAACATCAATGATGATGATTATATTATTATTTTTTCGGCGTTTCGCAGAGAAATTAGCGCCACATTCTTCTAGGACATCGGAGCAGTTACGGAGTGGGAGAGGGGTTGGGTCGGCCTCAGGGGGGGCTACAACCCCCGACCCCCCCCCCCCCTTCCGTCGGTGCGCCACTGCGCACGACTGACGACATGACCGAGAAACTGTAGCTCCTCGAAGCAGAAGGGGCATTTTTCCGGCTTCAAGGTGAGGCCGGCGGACCGTATTGAGTGCAAAACCGCTTCAAGCCGTTCAAGGTGTTCTTCAAACGTTGCGGAAAACACTATGACATCGTCGAGATAGACTAAGCAGGTTTTCCACTCGAGCCCCGAAAGTACAGTGTCCATTAGCCGTTGAAAAGTAGCAGGTGCAGAACATAGGCCGAAAGGCAGGACTTTGTATAACCCATCCGGCGTGACAAAGGCGGTTTTTTCGCGATCTCTCGGGTCTACCTCAATTTGCCAATACCCGCTCTTCAAGTCTATTGATGAAAAGTAACGAGCGCTGCGAAGCCTGTCGAGTGAATCGTCTATGCGGGGAAGCGGGTATACATCTTTTTTTGTCACCTGATTCAACTTTCGGTAATCCACACAAAACCGTAGGCTGCCGTCCTTCTTCTTAACTAAAACTACAGGGGACGCCCAGGGGCTCTGGGAAGGTTGAATCACCTCGTCTTCGAGCATTTTGCCAACCTGCTGTTGGATCGCCTCGCGTTCTTTTAGGGCCACACGATAAGGGTTTTGGTGTATTGGTCTCGCTGTGTCCTCTGTAATTATCCTGTGTTTCGTAAGTGGTGTCCGACCAACTTTCGACTTCGACGCAAAGCAGTCTCTGAACTCGGCTAATAGCGCAAGAAGCCGTTCTCGTTCGGGTTGCGGCAAAGTATGGTTGACATCAAGCACAGGTTCTGGGTCTTGCGCATTGCCTTCTTCGAGCAACGAAAAGGAGCCACGAACATCAGCGACATCGTAATAATAGGTCACAGCAGTGCCCTTCGGTAAGTGCCGTCGCTCGGAGCTGAAACTTGTTATTAATAAGTTCGTGCGCCCATCGATAACATTTACAATTCCTCGTGCGACTGAGATGCCGTGTGTAAATAATAAGGGAGTAATTTGTTCTGCAATTTCTTCACAATTAAACTGTTCGTCGCACGCCACAGAAACAAGGACACATGACCGCGGTGGGACGACCAGGGCGTTTTCGATTATCCGAAATGAGTTGCGTTGTGGCGGTAAGAAGTGAGTTAAGTCAGGGCTCTCTTGAAAAGTTACCAAGCGGTCCGGAATGCTGATTATTGCTCCGTATTCCCTCAAAAAATCCATGCCTATGATCAAATCTTTACAGCACGTTGAAAGAACGACGAAGGTTGCCACAAAGGAAGAATCGCCTATGTTGACTCTAGCGGTACACCTCCCGGCAGGCATGAGCAATTGGCCACCTGCTGTTCTAATATGCGGTCCCGTCCATGGCGTTTTAACTTTCTTTAGGCGGTCGGCTAGCTCTTGACTTATTATGGAATAATTTGCTCCAGTGTCGACTAGGGCGGTCACTTGCTGTCCGTCAACGGAAACAATAACATCTGCACTCACGATTTCGTCGGTATCAGAATTTCTTGACTTAACGGCTTTCGGTAGCGGATTCATGGGGGTCTTTTCGTCGTCTTGTTCCCGGCTTGCAACCTTACCCCGAGAGGTCGCCGCCGTTAGTGTCCCCGCCGTGGGCTTGGCGACCTTCTTCCCCGGAGGTCAGCAGAAGCACGTCCATTTACAAGCGCGGAGTGGGCTGGAGACGGAGAGCGTGACCTTCGACCAAACTCGGGCGGGCGGTTCGGCGGAGTGTCATCGTTCTGAGCGCGCGTTACAAGAGGTCGTGAAAGCTCAACATCGTCGCGGCGTGGCATGTAGTCATCGCTGGTACGTCGGCTGTCGGCTGTCATACCATGACCGAAGGGGTCGAAATGAGGCGTCTCGATACCAACAATTGCGGGATAGATGGCCGGCACCTGCACAGTTAAGGCATAGGGGGCGCCTATCCACAGTGCGCCATGCGTCCATTCTTCGATTTTGCGGACGTCTCCAAACTTCTTCTTGCGGCGGTGACCAAAATGCAGCTGACTGCGGCGGGCGGTAGGATGGCATCGGCACAACGGGCGCATGTCTGAGAGCTTCTTGTGGCGGCGACGACCATGGTGTGGCTCTCAGCGGCCGGCGGTACGGTGGTGCGGGCGTAACAGGTGGTGGACATCGGCCAGCGTCGGCGTAAGTTATGGGATGCTGCTCGTAAGGTGGTGGACATCGGCCAGTGTCGGCGTAACTTATGGGACGCTGCTCGTGACCAGTATCGCCTGCAGAGAATGCGTGGCTAATTTCATCGCGTACGATTTCAGCCACAGACGCCACAGGGGTTCCCATTTCCGATTGCCGAAGCTTGTGGATTTCTTCACGGACGATCTCCCTTATTACATCACGCAGCGAGCTGTGATAGTCCATGGTCATCGCAGCGGTGTTTATAGGGAAGCCAGTCGACAAGCGATCGTACTGCCTGGACCTTAGATGGAGCGCTCGTTCAATCCTAGTGGCTTCCTTAATGAAGTCAGCCACTGTAGTCGGGGGATAGAGCACAAGCCCGGCGAATAGTTGCTCGTTTACGCCACGCATCAGGTAGCGCAACTTCTTGTCCTCTGTCATGTTGGGGTCAGCTCGACGACGCAGGCGTCATGTCTTCAGCAAACATGGCCACAGTTTCGTTCGGTTTCTGTATCCGCAGCTCAATTTGTTGATGAGCACGGTCCCGTCGGTCGACACTAGCAAATGTCTCAATGAGCTGACGTTGGAAATCCTCCCATGTGTTGATGCTATTTTCACGGTTCTCAAACCACGTGCGAGCACTGCCGTCAAGAGCGAAATACACATGGGCGAGCTTCTTTTCCTCATTCCAGCCATTGACTCTGGCAACACGTTCGTACGGGTCAAGCCAGTCTTCAACGTCTTCATGCGCACCACCATGAAAGCGATCGCGAATCAGTGGCTGAAGAAGGGTTACCTGGGACGGGCTCTCAGTAGCGCTGGCCGGTGGAACTTGAGGTAGCTGCGTGTGGCTAGCGTTCGCCATTGGCAGAGGTTCACAGCGCTTGGACGAGCTTTCCTGAAGGGGGGTGTGCTCCGGAGCGAGGCCTATAACCGCCGACTGAAGCGGTGTACAGGAGTCGTAACAGGTGATGGGCTGGATGAACGGCTCCCAGGAGGAGTGCGGAGCATCAGGCAGGTTACCCCGCACCTCCACCAGTGTCGCGGTTCAGCGCGAATTACAAGTCACAACACGTTGAAGGAGACAAGGAAAACAGCGTGTTGATGATGATGATCCTTAAATTTTGGTGTTGACGCCACTAGAACAGAAAGCTCTTCTTCGTCTTCTTCGGAGTCCAATTTACCCCTAACCCCACTAGCCGGAGTTCACTGAAACGCCAGTCGTCGTCGTCGTCGTCTTTGTGCCTTCATAGAACGTACGCGTCAATATTAAACAGTAGAGGCCCTAATATGCTGCCCTGAGGCACACCTGACGTTAGTAATGAGGACTGGCTATCATTTATAACCACAGATTGCTTTCTTTGTGATAAGTATGATTTGAGAAAGTCGAGGGGCGTTCCGCGAAAACCGTAATGACGTAATTTTGAATACAGTATTTCATGGTTAATTCTATCGAATGCTTTAGAACAGTCAATAAAAACACCCAAAGTTAACAGTTTGTTTTCGAATGAGTTAAGTATGAGTTCTTTTTGTGTGAGCAGAGCTAGTTCCGTGGACATACCGCGTCTGAAACCGAATTGATGCGGGGATAATAAGAAAACTTCTCACAGAAAGACATAACACGTTGGTACATAATTTTTTCTAACCCTTTGGATATAACAGGAAGTATAGAGATGGGGCGATAGTTAGAAAAAACATTTCTGTCACCAGATTTGTACAAGACAATAACTCTCGCATGCTTCATTTTTTCTGGGAAGACTCCCGTAGATAAGCAGGTATTAGATAGATGGGTAAGAACGGGTAACAAAAGATCAAGTGCTGCCTTAATAGGTTTAATTTGTAGGTCATCTATATCTCGGGCAGTAATGTTCTTTAGTGACATAAAAACCGAGAATACTTCTTGAGGAGTTGTTTGTGAAAAGTATGCAGTGCGCATGTTTGGAGTACCTAAAAAGTCCCTGTAATCACTATTATGAATACGAGCAGTGTTAGATGAATCGGGTAACACAAGCGATGTATAGTAGAAGTTAAATTTATTAGCCAGTTCTTCACCTTTTACCATCTTATCATTTATTTTTAACTCAAGTACGGGATTTCGAGAGGAACCATTATTCAAAAGCTTCTTTATTTCTCGCCAAAACGTGTCGCCACGAGTGCCAACCCTCTTGAAAAGAGCTTCATAGTACGCATCTTTAGTTTTTCGCAGGTGCTTGGTTACAAAATTTCTGTAGCGCTGGAACTCCGAAAGATCGTTAGGGTCTCTTGTCTTCACAAATTTCGCATACAATAGATTTTTCTTCTCAATATTTTCCAGACATTCTCGCGTCATCCATTATTTTCGACCTTTCTTGAGTACCTTGATTGTTTTATATTTAAAGCACTTATTGTAAGTTTGTGTTAACAGGCACATAAATCTTTCATACGCCTCATTAGCGTTAACTGATTCATAGACAGAATTCCAACTAATCTGAGCAATTTCACGCCTAAAATTGTCTAACGTTTTGTTATTAATTTCCTGGATTTTGTAAGGTTCTGGAGCTGACACTTTTGTAGCATCAAAATATTCGCTACGTTTCTGAAGCATGTATATAGGGTAATGATCACTAATATCGGCAATAACCTTACCGGATATTGTTGAGTCACCTACGTCATTTGTAATAAATAAATCAATAAGGCTTTCGGTATCTGAAGTGACACGAGTAGGCTCAGTGATGATATTAGTACATCCAAAAGAATCAAGAAGTAGTTCGAAATTACGGGATGTTTCGGTTTGCTGTAGAAGGTTAATGTTGCAGCCGCCCCCTATGATGATGTGCAACTTATTAGAACGGGCATATGTGAGCATATTTTCAAGAAATCGAAAAAAACGCCTCTGACTTTCCATCAGGTGGTCGATAAACTACCACATACATATCCTTATGGCATACTGGCGATAACACTTCATAATCTGGTGTAACCTCTGAAAAGTTTGACAGAAGGCTACAAGCTAAACGGTCAGAAATTAGTTGTAACACGCCGCCGCCACGACGAGAGGGCCTATTTAAAAAGAACGATTGATACGTTGGCAAGCGGAGTACCTCGTCATTGCATGTGTACCAAGTTTCGGAAATATCGCGTAGAAGCTTTCATCTTCCGTGTGTGGTAGTGTGTGCTGTCGTTTCTGGTTCGAACATGTTTCTAAGATGTCACCTAAAATTTTTATGTGCAGCGTATTCGCAGGGCTAATCACATGAAGTAATTAGCAATCGTTAGTTGGTGTAACACGATGTAATTAGCACCAATCAGCGTGACCGGACAATGCCCTCCCGCGCTCACTTTTATTTTATCTTAATCTTCTGCAATACAGTCGACCTGATATGGCAACGTAAAAAGCAAATATAAACCGAATCATAATAAGCCCAATAAAAGATTGCCATGGTAGTAAAGTTAGTACTTTGGTTACTACCCATACCCAGAGCTAGTAACTGCAGGTAGTAAATGACATGGTAGTAAAGTTACTACCTTGCCGTTTACTACCTGCAGTTACTACTTAGGTAGTCAGTGTTGTGACAAGCATTTACTACCTCAAAGTTAGTAAGTAGCACTACCTTTTTTTTTAAGAGTGCAGGTAGTAAAGGTCTCCGTGTCCATCCACAACGGGGCATGCCTCATAATCGCATCTTCGTTTTGGCACGTGAAATCTCAGCTATTACTAGTGAAATAAAACGATAAGCTGCCGATGACTGGAGAAGAAAAATGGCGGATAGTAGTAGAAATGCGCGACTTATTTAGGACCAGCCGCCTTCTTCCGGCCGCCTGCTTTTCGAAGCGTGTGTCTTGCGTACCACTCTCGATGTTGAATGTTCTCTATGTTGGAGAGTACCGCATATGATTTTCCAGCGGCAGCCGCCAGTCACTTGTGCTGACCGCTTTTTCAATGCGTCATTATACCTGTTAAAAATGCGTGCCTGAGATATGATACGACATCGATGCTTGTACTGTTCACTCCACTTGAGAATTCCCACAAACTCTTTTTCGATGAGTTGAGGTCAATAATTAACAATTAACACTTATTGATCCTTCGGAGATTAGCATTAAAAATACTGGCTATGCCGTAATCGACAGTAGATATAAGCGTGAAATGGCTACCGGTAAAGCATCACTGAACATCGCTGTAAGTATCGTCTCGGCCAAACGCCATACGCGCCGGGTTGTACGCTGCCAGCGTGACAGCGCAACGTGGCGCCATCTCTCGAAGGGGGCTACGAAAAACTCGCGCCGCGAAAACACGGGCCGCTGGCGTTCAAAAGAGCACAGGCTACCATGTCAGACCGCCAAAAGGTTACAATGATATGTTTGGTGCTTTGTGTCTGCCTTCGCGAAGGTTGCTATTGGACATGACAAATAGAACTTCAGCATACCAGAAACGGCAGACCCAGTGACATAGCGAAAAAAAAATTAAGAAAGCGGAACTAATATTTTGTAACTCGTTTGGGGAGTAGCAGGCCCATGCAGTGCCGTCGTGTACAAAGGGATGGGGCCGGAGAGCACATTTTCTTAACATTGGACTGGATGCCCGGCTGTTATCTTTCGAGTGGCCTGATAGCAGGCCTGGCTTTTGTCTCGCGGACACTCGGAGGTCGCTGACAACAAGAGCTAAAAACGCCTCATACTTCATGCAAATACCGGAATTCCATAGAGATGCTACCTGCACAAGGTATGCGCAAGATTAACACTAAACCACGCATGACTCCCTAAGGTCATATTACCGTCGGCAGCGTGCCGTTTAGCCTTATGAGATTTTTCGCGGTCATGGCGCCGTGCGCTTCCCTTTGACGACGACGACCCTGGTCCTTTCTTCTCGGAGGGCTCCGCTGCACCTGCAAGAAGACGCCTGAATTAAGAGCCGCTCAGACATACTCGATTTTGTGCAGGCTGTACCCTACGTACGAGCAAACGGTAGTGCATTTATCTTGTGAGCTTCCTCTTTGCGTCGCTGCCCACAGGAAGAGCTGGAACATTCTGGTGTGAATAGCGGAACGAATTGAGCCCTGTTAGCTTATTCTCTTCATTTAACGAGCTTCCCTGGGTACGCTAGCGCAGGCATGGTCACTCTTATATTATCGGGCGTATCAGTCTTGATTTCCCTAAAAGAAACAGTTGGTTCCTCCGTAAGTTACGACGCTTTGATTACAACTTATCGGACGTCCCTACTACATTGGGCGAACTTGAAAAGTATTAAGCGCGGCAAAGAGGCCCTATTGTATATACCATTCCCGATACATTATAGCGACCACTGCAAATCTTATTGTTAATGATATTGTTACGAAGACATAAAGGAAGAAGAACGAAGATCGAGAGAACCTGCCTGCTGCGTGCTGTTGCTGGTCAGGCTAGACTGACTGCATCTGTGTAACACCTTTTAAATACATCCTGTATATACCTCCAACATCCCCGTTGCAATATTATATTACTTTTTATGTGAGCATCCAACTCGAGAGCCGCTATCATAATTACAAAATGGACATGGAAAAGTAATAGTTAAAGGGCTCGTTTTTCTTTGTTATGAATTTATAGTGGTATTTAGGTGTAGAGTGGTAATTATGGCATAAATGGACAGGAATTAAAAGGGAAGAAACAACGCGATTGTCGTCGGTAGTAAATGAATCTAGGACATTCGGATAACGCACCCGATGCCCTACCAACTGTGCGCCGGCAACGGTGATTCTACCGTCCACTTTTTGGGTATTTCCGAACTTTGAACTTTATTTTCGTACCTATAAAAGGTACACATAACATGGGAGTGTTCTCCAGCGCCACTCGTAGTCATAGCGGCTAGAGGGCAATACATATAGGCGTTGTAAGGGACACCTATACGCGGTATTTAATTCAAACGAAGTCTAAATTATTCTATACCTACGTCAGCTGATTCAGAAAACGAGCGACAGCTAAAAAAAATCCACGCATCTCCACGAAGTGAACCATGATGAGTGGGCGAAGCTGGGGATCGTTCTGCGTTACCGTAAATCAGCCGTGACCTTGCCCACTCATGCATGTAAATGAGTGACAACGCGTGTGTATATTTACACACGCGTTGTCACTTATGCTCCTGGTTTTTATGAGATTACTGCGCTCCCACGTCGTAGGTCGTGCCGAGTTCCGGATTAATTTAGTTAACGCGCACGCTGCGAATCCTTATGGTTCAACTACGCACTAGAGAAAGAGCGTTTTTAATGTCAACGCGCGCCGTTCGCTTTCTCTCTCACGACAGCAGATGACATCGTCTTGGTGCACAGACTCCGGGATCGGCCCACACATGCACACACACCGTCTGATTGTACTCGTGACTGCCGCTGTCGAAGAGAGAGATCGCGCGCCGGGAGGCACGCACCGAGAGCGAGCGTGAGCGTGGCTACGACATTACAACGGCAGACAAGCCTCCACCCTATTGATAGGGCACGTTAAAGAACCCCAGGTGGTCTAAATTTCCGGAGCCCTCCACTACGGCCTTTCTCTCCTCTTTATCTCTTTCACTCCCTTTCCCCCACTCCGACGGGCGCTTAGCCGTGCTCCCTAAACGGGCTGCAGAAAGTAGCGTCCTTTCCTAACCGAGCCACAATCAATCAATCAATCTCGACCCTAAGGAGCTTCGCCCCTAAAATGTGGTTGATCCCTCTGTGATAGCAATAGGTACTAAAGCGAAAGTGAAACCTGTATCGCGAAGTTGTGGAATGCATAAACGGCGGTCTGGAGAGTCAGAGGTCGGGAGATCGACTGGGTACTGTGAGCATGGGAACATGTTATATCTAGACATCAGCGGCACTTCGACACGGTACAAGGATCCTCAACAGTTGTACATGAGGGAACGTTCTCGAACGACTCACATTGCTCCGGGAACACTGAACTACACGTGCCAGAGCCTCGCGTAAATCTGCCATAACCAAGGAGTGTCCGCAAACGGTGACACCTTGCAAGTGAAACCGAACGGGTTGTCAGCGGATCGTTTTGTGAAAATACAGCCCACTGGCACGATAGGCCAATCATTTGCTTCTCGACGGACTTCCTTGCGTTTCTGGAGCAGTGCGCGTGGCAACTCAATACACCTGGCCACGCAAGCCAAATTTTGCAGCGGCCGTGTTCGTACTTTGCCCGAGCAACGCACCGTCATGACGCCCCCACGCCCATAACTTCCGCGGTGTTCGAGGTCGAAGATTATCGGAG
Source organism: Hyalomma asiaticum (assembly GCA_013339685.2). Classification (NCBI taxonomy): domain Eukaryota; kingdom Metazoa; phylum Arthropoda; class Arachnida; order Ixodida; family Ixodidae; genus Hyalomma; species Hyalomma asiaticum. The sequence continues at coordinate 19,136 of JABSTT010004474.1, forward strand.
CGCTGACTGCCCGCGCGAATTAGCACGATAATCTGCTTTGCTCTATCTATCGTTCCTAGATGGCGGTACTACCGCAGCGAACTTAAGCGATCCAAGGCTGCAATATAAGGGAGGCGATGCTAATTTAAGAGTAATCTTAAGTTCAGTGGACCAAACACCTTTACTTTAACTGGACGACAACTAGATGCAACTTTTAAAGTGCTGTAGTGAAGATATAAGGCCCATTTGTTTCCTATAGAAGCAAGGTCGCGGTGGCGTATCAATAAAGCTTCCAGCTCCTCTCGTCAGATCCGGGGTATGTATGGGTTCCAGTTCGAACAGGTGGAACTTTTTCATTGTAAATTTATATTTATTTTTTCATAGATCCACTTCCATTACGGAAGTATGTCACAGATTTCTTCGTGGAAGGCGGCATAAAACATTTTCGTGTAAAGATACCTCGCGACTACTTTGCAATGCACGTGGTAGAAGAAAAAAAGAGCCAGGCCTGCGCGGAACCGCAGGACAGTGACAGCGTAAGCTGGAGGAGCTACCTTTTTAGAGGCCACTTTAAACGCTTGAGGAAACTAGTGCAAGTAGAAGTGGTAGGTATCTCCTGCGCCATAACTTATCATTTTGCCAAGTAGGGAAGTACCCACTACGCCATAATTACCAGTGCCTCCGTAATGGGTTCAGAGCTACAAAGCATGCAGCCCTGTGTTCTTTCAAATGATTCCTCGACCTCGTTAAACAATCCATTTTCCGATTCGGGCAGTGGCGTATTAGTCTTTTTTTCACGTAACATTACGTTTGTTAATGCGATGCCTCGCCCCGCCACGGTGGTCTAGTGGCTACGGTAGGCTGCTGATCCGATGGTCGCGGGATCGAATCCCGGCTGCGGCGGCTGCATTTCGATGGAGGCGAAATGTTGAGGCCCGTGTGCTGTGCGATGTCAGTGCACGTTAAAGAACTCCAGGTGGTCGAAATTTCCGGAGCCCTCCACTACGGCGTCTCACATAATCAGAGCTGGTTTTGGGACGTTAAACCCCACAAAAACAATGCGATTCCTCGGCAGACGTTATACCTGTTTCGGTCTTTTAGCGATGATTTTTCAACCACAGGCGTAGCTCAGTGGTAGAACGCTCGACTGCCACGCAGAGAGTGTGGGTTCGAATCCAGGCAGAGGGCGGGAGGAGGAAGGAAGTTGGAATACTCCTCGGTCCTGGTTATTTTTTCTAAAATTTGCAGCGATAGTGGTTACGGACACCGGCGGCGGCGGCGGACAACTACGGCGCAAAAACGACCCTTGTTGTGGTCTCATAACAGCTTACGCTGTAAAAAATCGAGGAGGTGGCGTGAAGTGATTCTGCTAGCCTTGTCAAGCCAACCTCTTATGACGCCCTCTGGTATTAGGCCCACATGGTTGCCAGACCGCTGGAGAGCGTACACAGCTATTTTTAGAAGCAATCGAGCAGACATAAATCTATCTCTTACTTATCGCGTGACCTGGGCCTCATTGACTTCTTTATTACTAAACTCCTTTATGGCCCGAAGACTGCCATGTGATGACCTCCCTTAACCTTTCCCTTCTTACATGGCAATGCACAGCAGAACGTAGCGCTCTCCATGAGGCCCTCTGTTGGACGGCCATGTAGAAATAAAGCAACAACGAAAAGAAGCGTGAAACACACTTCTTTTCGCATGGCCTTGAGAGTATCCAAAGGGCGCGGGTTCCGACCCTGCCACGGCGGTTGCATTTTCGATGGAGGCGAAAATGCTAGAAGCACGTGCCGTGCGTTGTCAGTGCACGCTAAACGCCCAACCACATGCACACGATTTTCGAGCGACGGCGACAGGCGACAGCGAGGTGCGACCGGTTTTCCCGTCGCGAAGGGCCATCCATTGCCGTCGCATGTCCTGTCGCCGATTTCTGGCCAGCTAGAAAAGGGCGCTCCTCGCCGAGTGATTTCACAACAACATGGCGGCTACCAAAGCGGCCGCTTCAACTCGAACTCGCACTGGTGTCTGGCTATTCGCACCGGCGGCAAGCCTTCCCTTCAACTAAAGTACTAAAGGGGACGAAGTGTTTGCGATATTCTGCAGTCATTATTAAAAGAAAACAGCCGGGTTTTGACATGGCTAAGCGTAAGTCGTTGCCGTGAGCCTCTAAAATGGCTGTGTTCTTACACACCAGATGGCACTATATGTAGCGTTTCCCTAGAGTCACTGTATATTTATGCTAGCATATATATATATATATATATATATATATATATATATATATATATATATATATATATACAGTAACTCTACGTTTGCCACTCGCTACTAAACAGGTTGGCTATGGAAGCGGTAAAATTAAATATAGATACGTGGGCAGAACGTAACAATATTTTGGGAGAACTTCAGAATGGATTTCGAGTAGACAGGCGGTTAGACGATAACTTATTTGTCCTTACTCAGTGTATAGAAATATCTAAAATAGAAAGCAGACCCTTGTATGTGACTTTTCTATGCATCACTGGGGCGCATGACAATGTTAATCTGGAAATTATGTGGGAAATATTGGAAGGAATGGGCATAGGCGACGATTGTGTAGAGCTTTTGAGGGAGATATATCGAGAAAATACAGTTTGCATAGAATGGGAAGGGAATCAGTAGTATAGGTTGTTTTGTGTTTTGTTTTGTGGGGTTTAACGTCCCAAAACCAGCTCTGATTATGAGAGACGCCGTTAATGGAGGTCTCCGGAAATTTCGACCACCTGGGGTCTTTAACGTGCACTGACATCGCAACAGCACACGGGCCTCAACATTTCGCCTCCATCGAAATGCAGCCGCCCGCGGCGGGATTCGATCCCGCGACCTTCGGATCTGCAGCCGAGTACCGTAGCCACTAGACCACCGTGCGGGGCAATCAGTAGTATTGTTAAAAAAGCACCTCAGTCCCATTGTAGCTCAAGTGTAGGTAGCCTACTAGAGCTCGTATTCGGAACAAAGGCTGGATTGGACCCTTAATGTTGTGTAACGTTTGTAT